>PVJO010007627.1:27374-67797 GCA_004026905.1 Hystrix cristata
GTGATTTCCTCAGGAGGTTGAAGTAGGAGGACTGCAAGTTTGAGGCCAGGCAGGGTACCTTAATGAGACTGTGTCTCAAGATAAAAAAGAAAAAAGTGCTGTGATGTAACTCAGTTGCTCCTGGTTCAATCTCCAGTATTGCAAAGACACAAAATGTAGAAGGAATTCATGTCATAGGTTGATTTGTCCCCCCGAAAAGGTTTGTTTAAATCCTCACACTCAGTACCTCAGAATGTGACCTTATTTGGAAACAGGGTCATTGCAGATTGAATGAATTAGATTAAGATGAGGTTATACTGGATTACAGCAAGCTCCTAACTCAATACGACTTGTATCCTTACAAAAAGTCATACGATGATAGAGACACAGGGAAAACTGTATGAAGCGGCAGAGTTAAAATGATGCATCCAGAAGTGAGCAAACCATCAGGAGATAGAAGACAAGGGAGTGCACCTTGATTTTGCACTTCCAGCTTCCTGAGTCCTGATGCAATACCTTTTGTGTTGAGCCACCTCGTTGTGCTACTTTGTTAAAGCAGTACTACAGAATGTATATAGTTTACTTAAGAACGTAGGAAAACTTTTAAGAATGAGAAAGGAAAAAAAGAAGATAGGTAAATGTACCATTTTGAAGGGTGATTTGTTTCTGGAATAGCCCTCTGGTCCTGACCACATGTAAGTGTGGGTAAATTATAAACTGGAATAGGATTCTGCAGATTGAATAGAAGCCTAGGCCTAACATTGTAGTCATGAGCATTGTAGACCAGACCTGAAGAAATGTTTACAACAAAGATGATATAGTGGGCAGCAGTAGATTACTGGGTCATTGTGACTGAACCAGAAAAAGCAAAACCATTGAAGACAAAGGAGAAATGGCTGCATGTCCTTCAGTGTTTGGTCTTATACATGCAGAGAATAAGAGCTATTTCTTTTTTCTTTTCCTACAATAAATGCCATATAAATGAGAAAAGAGTATTTTATGAGTTCATTTTCTTTTACTTTAGATAGTCTAAATATCAAAGAAACTCAAAACAATTTTACCTTAGACGATAACGTGCTGACAGATAGCAATTCCAAACCCACGACACACATTCCTTACCGTGGGCTGTGCCCAGTAACAGCTCAGGAGCTAGGTAGTCTGGGGTTCCAAGAATTCGCCCGTCATCTACTGGGGCTGCCCCTCTTCTCACACTCTTTGGAGTTCGGTATGAAGTTCCAGACTTCATTTGATTTGGGGTCTGCTAATTCAAAAAGAGTTTAAGAGACAGTAAATATCCTCATTCCTTTCACAAGGAACATAAATATTGAAACAAACAAACTAGCTAGATTATGGGCTGCTAGGCATAAAAGATGTATTTATATCCTTGATCAAGGGTTTGAAAATGGACTCATAAGTAAGTATAATTACGAAAAAATCCTTTTATGTAGAAATTCGGTTGCTTACATAACAGTTATTTCACTAAGATCTGGATATACAACAAATAATGAAGAGATACACAAAAATTTCTTGATAGCATGGCTTAATACAAAATTTAAGAACAGCCATTGAGAAAAGCTATGGCTGACAAATAATTAAATTATTAGGACAATATACAAGATAAATAATCTTGTACTAAATGGCATTTAAAAGGTTTTAAGATAACTGTTGTCTAACAATAACATTTTATCCCCTCAGAAATTTAAAAAACAAAACAAAACAAAACAAAAACAGGCTCTGAAGTTAAGGGACTTTTAAGCCCTTAAGTAAGTTCTGGTTAAAAAACCCAGGTTTTAGCACTTCTCGGCCTTTTGACTAAAATCAAGTGTAGAAATCCCAAGTCTCATAATCCAAGTTCAAAGTTTACACTGATGTTTCTCTAAAGAGAGAAAAAAAGTAAGTTTTTGGTTTATAAATGTTGAGAAAATAAAATAATATTTGAAATATCTGCTGTGACTTCTTTCTATAAATAAAATATGCTCTTGGAAAACAGTAAGGTAGGGCAGACTTTAATCTGGTATCTCATAGTATTGCTGGGAAAACATGTGACTCTGTTTTCTTAGAAAAGTATATACAGCTATACACATGGAAGAAGATACTGTTATGAAGCAAAATAAACATGAAAACTTCCAACAATCCATAGATTTTCAAATAAGAACAAAATTATATAATTCATACTGTATAGTCTAGCTGAGAGGTAACGGTATTAGGTTCCCCTTCCTTCCCCATTCATTTGGGATTGAACCCAGGGCCTGCACTCGGAGCTACACCCTTCTGCCCTTTTATTGGAGACAGTGTCTCACAGTCACTAAGTTGCCCAGGCTGGGCTAGAACTCCCAGTCCTCCTGCCTCAACCTACCAGAGTGCTAGGATTACAGGTCTAAGCCATCACACCTGACCAAGCGTCTGTCTTAATAGTTTTTTCCCCTACATCCAAAGAACAGTGTTAAAAAGTTAGAAAATACCTGATACGGCATAGAGGATCTTCCTTTTTGAGTAGGGGTTACAGCCATGGGATATGAGCCACTATATGCACATGAAATATCCACTGTATCTAAAGAAGTAATGCTCATTTTGGATGGCTCTGAGTTATTGGATGCATTAATATGACTGTTAAAACTTCGAAAAGCTACAGCATTTCTTTTAGAGAGGGTTAGTGTTTTCAAGACCTCTGCAGAAGAAGCTAATAATTTTTGGTTACTGTCTTGGACAGCAGGGTTCTCATCGTCCTCTTTTGGCAAGGTATTCTGGCAGTTTGATGATACAGTAGGTAGATCTTCAATATTTGATTCTTCAAAAGATGATTCTTTGATGCTTTTATCTGGATCTATGGACTGCCTTTCTAATGAACTTTCCATTACAGAAATTCCAGGAAAAGATGAATCTGAGTCCATACAAATACTTCTAGGAATTCTATCATCATCACAACATAAAAAATTAGAACTTGAGTCGTCCTTCTTATTAGTCTTTTCACAATCTTCATCTAGTTCACGCATAAGGTCTTTTGTTATCATTGGTACAAGTAAATTTTCTGCTGTTTGTTGATCAGTAAAATAATGGACAATGTTCTCCTTATTAGCACAGTCACTTTGCTGATGTCTATATACTGATAACTTAAGATCCTGGACTTCAGTTGTTAAGCCTGTATTTTGATTTATATGACAATCTAGCATTTCATTACTATGCTTATTTTCTACACAATTTTTTTTATTTTGTATAATTTCCTGACAGGGACTAGAGTCAACCAACTCAAAATTTCTTTTTAAACTTCTTTTCCCAAGAGGCTCTTCAGACATACTGCTAGAATTCAGGGTCCACTGAGTTGACTGATGGAAGCCAGACTGTCCTGTGTCAGGGGCCATATTTACAGTATTTACATCAAGTTCTCTTGCTTTCCAAGAAACTTCTCCAAAGAAGCATTTTTTAGCAGGGTTTACACAAGATCCTCCAGTGGTAGGAATGGCATTGCTCTTATGAATGGGAGAAAGGGCTAACTCAAGATCCTTTTTATAGAAACTTTTGGTCTTGATGTCATCTGTAGATTTTGTACATGGTTTTTCCATTGCACTCCAACTCATCATTGTAGAGCCCAATGCCTCGTCACTTTCCTAAGGGGAGGAAAAAAATTATTTCTTAGTTCATATAAAGCTGAGATTCTTTGACCTTCTAACCTTTGTCCTCCTGGGTAGGATAATAACCCCATAAATTGCTATTCTCCCTATTCCTACTTTCAAATGGGACAAAACAACAATGTTATAATAGGGAATTAAAAACAATATAAACAATTATAGTATAAGCTTACATTCTTTTGAATAAAACACTGGTCTAAAACTTGAACCAATTATCCACTAATATATATTTTTATGCATGATATTAAACAAGATAATAAGCAATATATTTAGGCAGATTTAGGTTAAGGCTACATTATATACATATTTATTCTTTTCTCTTTTTTGGGTGCTGAGGATCAAACTTAGGGCCTAGTGGTTGCTAGGCAAGCGCTCTCTCACTGAGCTAAATCCTTAGCCCTTACACCCCCTACACATTTGTTTTTCAACATGGGTATGAATGAGTCTGTTTTGAATTGCAAAATACAGAAGGTATGAAATCTAGTCAAAAATTATACAGCAAAAATATTGTGATACACATGCATCACTTTGTACAATAAAACCGAAAGAAGGAATTAAAATCCATTGTCAACAAGATGAACTAGTGATACATTGATAACAATTGATGCTTTTGTTGAAAATGAAAATTGAAAACTGAATTCCAGCTTTCTGTGGGTTCTCATATGCATTTAGAGATCATGTATACTTATACATTTCAAATTGGTGCATGGCGAACAAGATTCTTATAAAGTTACTCAATTAAAGTGGGTCTTCAGTAACTAACAGTATCTATTTTTGATGTGCAAATATCAAATTTTAGTATCTTATTTAGTAATAAGGAGGAACACTTAGTTATGAGAAAAAAACAAGTAACCCCCCCCAAAACCTCTTGAATTATGTCTCATTGATTAGCATGTACAGAGAATAATGAATTTAAGGGACAGGACAGGATTATCTGAGGGTCCCTCATTGTGTTCTGTCACTTCTCTGATCATAACTTGAGAAGCACTATTGATAACCAGAGCCCTTGTTGCCTGGCCTTTTTTTTCGAGGGGCGGGGACGGGGCATTGAACTTGGTGACTTCAACTTGCAAGACAAGCACTCTAACCACTGAGCTTAATCCCCTACAAGAAGCACTATTGTGGTCTATTCATTGCATTCCTCAGAGCTGCAGAAATGGAAGAAGGTAAGTTGCATGTAGTTCAGAGCAGTGTACAATATGTTTTCTAGAATACAAAAGAGGTAAAATAATAGTATTGGCAATGGAAATGTTTGTTCTATAGCATATAGTATGTATAGCACAGCCTGTAGAAAGAGAAGAAAAAAAAAGATGGATATATTCTACTTTATTTAAAAGTTAATTTGACCCTATTCATAAAATTTAAATATCCAACAATAATGAAGAAAATCAGACTACTGAGAATATGCAGCAAATATAATCCAAATAGTTTTATCAAATAGGTTTATTCTGATTTAAAATTTTTAATTAGCATTTTGTGCAGACCTTACTAATTTTCATTTTAGTTCCTCTCGCCTTTAGTATCGATTGGCTTTCGTAACTTTTTAAAAGGCAAAAGCAGAATAAAGTAACATAACTTTAAATCAAATTTGTTAAGCAATCTCCTCGGAATAGGCACTTTCCAGAGAACACCTGTATTACATCACCATTGTGATTTAAAAGCTATTTCCAAAGAGTTTCTAGTTCTTTAGATGAGAAACTGAAGGGAAACATAAAGGAAGGTAGGGATAAAAACTCAATAAGCTGATGTCTGTCACATAGGGAATTAAAGTCAAATTTTATGATCAGCTTGCTATAATAACTTAATTATTATATATATCAAGCAAAAGCCATTTCACAACTGACTGAGACACGTAATATTTCAAAAGAATTTGACAGCATCTCTGGGCAAAAAAGAATCATGTCGCAGTTTGATTTCCTTATGGGATTTATATGAAAAGGTACAGTGCATTTGTCACAAATTTGGCATACATAATCGGTTTGGTTAAAAGAAATTTCCTTCCAACCTGGCCATCTTTTTCCCATTTGGGGCTGCTGTGACATTCTGATTCCACGCTGGACACGAAGGTATGGGACTGACTACTGGCACTAGAAGTAGCCAGCCTTTTCCTAGACTGGAGGAGATTAGAAGTTAGACATTTCACAGGCACTCCTGGACTGGAAGCAAGTGTTTCAAGACCTGTAGGGAAAGAAAATATTAAAGCTTATGTCACATCTTTCATAGCTCCTTACTGAACCTGAATAATTATAGATAATTGTATTATTTATCGCATTTTTGAACTATTTCTTTGTAAATACTGTCCAGTCCACAAGATGGCTGCAAGAAATTCTGCTATGATTCTCATTATGTTTAGATTCACAAATTAAATACTGCTCTGAAGTTAAGGGCAAAAAAAAAAGAAATCCTCTTAACATTTCTAGAGTAAAAACCAGGACAAGAGAATTTATACAGTTATTAGAAGGAACAAATTTTAAGTTATTTCTGATCCAATATGCAACTATTCTTGATAAAGAAGCATAAATGATGTGCTGTATTAGATGTGCAATAAGATTAGACAGTAACTAAATTTACTGAGTTCAATTACTTAATTAAAACTATAGTTTTATTAAAATGCTACAATTTATGTGCTCATAAGTATGGATTATAGACAATCCTAATGACCTACCTTCCCCCGCAACCCTTTTTTTCCCCAGGGCTGAGGATCAAACCTGGAGTCTTCAGCATGCTAGGCAAGTCTGCCATTGACACATATTCCACTCCCCATATAAGGGATTTTCTTAATATAACTGGATAAAGAAAATAAGTAATCATATAGTAGCTAACAATGAGCACCATCTACATGATACTTGCTCCTTTGTCATGTATCAAAATTGCTAAAAATGGCTGCTCATCAGCTTATATTTAGGCATAAGACAACTGTGTCCTTTGTTTTTGGTGGTGTTGGGGATTGAACTGAGGGAGTGCCAAGCTATGTCTCTAGCCTCCTTTTACTTTTTATTTTTTTTTTTTAATTTTTATTTTTACTAAGAACATGTATTGGTACATTGTATACATAATGATCATAATCAACATGGTTATTTTGTACCTGTACATGATGCATCTTGGTTCCTTTTACTTTTTAAATTTTGAATTAAAGTCTCCTAAATTGCCCAAATGGGCTTTGAAATTGCCATCCTCTTGCCTCAACCTCCCAAGTAGCTAAGAGTAGAGGCACACATCATACTTGGTTGACAGTTGTGCTATTGCTAAAGATACAGTAATAATACATGTATGTAAAGATTTTATAAATGTATATAAAAAGATGCATATGTCTTGTTTTCTTTCCTCAAAAGAGTGAACCTGACCTCAATCTCAAGAAAATTCTTTATTTTTGAAAAGGAGATTTTTTTTTTTTTTTTTTTTGTGGTGCTGGGGATCGAACTCAGGGCCTTGTGCTTGCAAGGCAAGCACTCTAATCACTGAGCTAAACCCCCAGCCCCAGGAAATATGATTTTAAATAGTCATATATTATCTATTTCCAAATGTCAGAGTTCTTGGTCAGACTTGAAAACATTTTTTAAATAAGTCTTTGACGACTTGCGTATTGTCCTTGAACTTGATATCTCCCCGGCCAAACTTGTGACCAGATGGACAATCTCAAGGAAATTCTTATTCTTATAGATTTTTTGACCTAATAAATCTCAGGACTTTAAAATTGAAAGGAACATTTCAAAGTCCATGTAATCCAGCTTTCTTTTCACTACACAGATCCTCTCAGTGGAATTCATGAAACTCACTGGACACCGACTTTGATATATATGAGTGAACTGCTTAGCTGCCTTCTGCCAGTTAACGTCAGAATTTATGTTTAACCAAATGCCATGTGCATACTGCAAATTTGCTAATGAGTTATTCCTTAATCATTACTTGTGATCAGACCATTTCCTTCTTTGGAACTTCTGATAGCTCCTAGTTTTCTTTATAATGACACTTGATTCTCTCTCTCTTTTTTTTTTTTTTGGTGCTGGGGATCAAACTCAGGGCCTTGTGCTTGTGCTCTACCACCTGAGCTAAATACCCAGCCCCTCTCTCTAATGACACTTGATTCTTACCAATATACCAACCAAACTTCCTCTCCTATTGCGCATACTTCTTGTTCTCACACATTACATTTACTCTCTACTGTCTGAAGGTGGAATCGTCCATGTTATTGCATATGCTTGTGTCTCTGTTGAAATGCCCACTTTTGTAAAACTGCACCTAAAGTTCTTGTTTCTCTTTCTGTGTCTAGTTTGGCCATCACAGAACCATTCCAGATTCTTTCCAGTTAGCATTTGTCCCTACTCCCTCTTGTCAGATTTACTTTAAAGGGTTGTTAATGTTATCTCTTTATAACCATCCTTACCACAAAATTACAAATTATTTGAGTCTAGGACCTCTCTTATGCCTTTTTATATCCATTCAAATGACCACTGCAGTGCCTTGTACCTACTTAGTCCTAATGAGATTAGAGAATGACTGAGGGAAATAGAAAATAATGCTACACATAGCATTGGTATATTTCATATTTTAACAGTCTTCTGTTTATCAAAGCTATATTTTCTTTTTAGCCATGTAGTTTTGACAGAATAAATAAATCTCATTATATCTGGAGGAAAGGCTCAGTGGACAGAATTTTATTTGCAATCAAGACTTAGCTTACCCACTTACTGGTGTGTAAATAAATATTTTCAAGTATTTCTTTACTCATTTTTAAAAAGGATGACAATACTATGTACGTCCTAGATATGTACAGATTTGATGACCAAAATCAAAACAAGACAACATCAATGAAAAAACTAACACTGATCACCCTTCAAAGTATTAACCCCATTCTGAAGATGAAGAACATGAATTCAGAGAACGAAATTGTCCACTGTCACTAATTATAAAGGTGAAGTCAAGTGCTATCTAAACCTAAGTCTGTCCCACTCTCCTCTACACCTTGCTATTTTTCTTTTATTGTATGCAAAAATATCTTCACGTTTTAAAATTCAAGCTACCACAAAATTTTTTGGAAAAAAGTTTATAGAGGCCCATAATACTGCAGGTACTGTATCTTGTTTATACTGTACAAGATGTCCACAGACCCAGTACAGAGAAATTTACCCAATGACCACCTCAATGTTAAAGGAATGATCATTAGGTAGACATTTTATTCGATTGACTTACAAATCTGCTGCCATTCTGTTCAGAAATGGCATTTACATAATGAAATATAGGGATGCCTCAGATGGTTGAAATCTTTGCATTTTTAAAATATTAAGTTGATATTAGACATTTTAACATTTGAAAAAACTTTTTTTCTTTAAAGGACACACTTAATATAATAAACTACTTCTTTTTTTATACTCACATGATTTCAGTAGTTTGCTAGAATAAGGTGTAGTCTCTTTTTCATCAATAGACATGGGACAAATTGATCCTTGAGAAACCTGTGATGTTTCTGATAGATGAGTTGAAAGGATGTCTGTAGGGTCTTGATTTTTTTCTGCAACTGGTGTGAACTATTAATAAGAGAAAATTAAAGACACATGCCAAAAGATTTACCTTTACAAGATACCACCTAAGTATACAGGCTGTTATACTGTCTAAGTCAAAAAACTATCAAAGAAATAATCACCTCATGCTTGTTGTTTACGTCTATTTTTAGTTTTTAAAGGGGACTTTAAATTTTAAGGGGTAACTGTGAAAGGGTATGTCATACAAATTTTTTCTTATCAAGAACTTACAAAGCCCAAAGAACTGATGAGCGATAATACTTGTCCTGGGGTTCTTGAATAGTCTTGCTTAGGTTTGGCCATAGATGGTGTTGTAAGGATATCCATCATATTGATATCTGTGTATGTAAAGGAATATGAATTTTTAAAACACTTTCAATTGTCACCAAGTCAACAATTGTGTTTTCTGAACTTTGACCCTCTCTCTGCATTATTAACTTTACCTGTAAAACTGGCTTGTGTGGGATAAATATATGCAGCGCATCTACTATGCCATAGAGGAAACAGTTACAACTAACTGAAATCATTAAAAAGTTTGATAGAGGGCTGAGGAGTTAGCTCAGTGGTTAGTGCTTGCCTCACAAGCACAGAGCCCTGAGTTTGAACCCCAGCACCGAAAAAAAAAAAAAGGTTTGATAGAACACAATCTTAGTCTAAAATGAGTAGAATACAGTGAAATGGCCCAGAAACAAATTAGATTTTTAGCAAGTACTCAGTCACTAAAAATATGTGCTAACTAGCAAGAAAATGATTTTTGGTAAATCAAATATTGAAATGCAGTTGGTAAGCAATTAATACAAATTTTCATGTTAACATGTTTAAACTCAGATTAAGAAAGAAGTTGACCCACATTATTAGCATGTTTCAGTGTATAATATTTTAAAATAATTCAACACTAACACAATACTATACTGTTTTACGTAATAGTAAAAATGGCAAGAGAAGTCTAATGATCTGTATGTGGTAAGAGACTTTTAAAAAGTGTAAAGTTTTGGGTTTGGGAATTTAGCTCAAGTGGTAGAGCATGTGCCTAGCAAGTACAAGGCCCTGAGTTTGATCCCCAGGACCACCACTCCCCAAAAATGTATAAAGTTTGAATTTAACAAACTTCATTTATATCAAAAATTGATGAAGCAATAAGAATAAAGTAATAATAATCTTAAGGGACATTTTACAAATAAAACTAAAAATTAGGCCTTTATGATATAGTTATTTAAATCTGTTAGTAGTGCCATTTTCCCAATTTGTGATATTTTCCAATAACTTAAGGGAACAAATGTGGCAAATATATGGTATGTTACAGAATATTCCTAATGACATCTCTTATAGCATTGGCAACCGAATACTGTTTCTGCAGCAAAATGTATGAACAGTCACATACTGATAGCCCTATATAATCTCAGGTCAGATTTTATCAAACTTCAGAAAAACCTTTGGGTACTCACAACTGTTCGAATCTTGTATTCTCAAATAAAGAATCATAGATTTGCGTATATTTTCAAATTCCAGGGTTTATAATTTTATTTTAAAAAAATAACAAAAAAACCTTTCCATCTTTGTACCTTTTTTTTTTTTTTTTTTTTGCAGTGCTGAGTATCAAACCCAGGGCTTCATGCATGCTAGGCAAGTGCTCTACCACTGAGCTCCACCCCACCCACTCCTCCATGCTGCTTAGTAGAGGATACTGTACAATTTGCTTCCATGTTTTATCCATGTTTCTATGATGAACTTAGGTAATTTTAAGTTTCTACTTATTAAATAGAATTCTGCTAAATATCATTTTATTTATGTATATTCTGCTCTCTTGAACTACTTTTTTTTGCAGTGCTGGGGATTGAATCCAGGACCTCACACGTTAGGCAAGCGCTCCATCAATGAGTTACATCCCCAGCCCCTTGAACCTCTTTCTTCAATTCTAAAACATAAAATCAGCTGGGCGTGGTGGTGTACGCCTGTAATCCCAGCACTCGGGAGGCTGAGGCAGGAGGATTGCTGCGAGTTCGACGCCATCCTGAGCTACATAATAAGTTCAAGGCTGGCCTGAACTACATAGTGAAACTCTGTCATGAACAAACACACACACACACACACACACACACAAACAAACCCATAAGATGAAAGAGAATTAAAACCTTTTGTTTTTAAAAACACATTAGCAAATTTTCTTTAGAAAATTTAGAAATTTTCTTTCTGTGCTAATTTACAATGCCCCTAGAAAAACCCATTTTACTTTTGTAAAGTAGGTTAAAATGGTTCATTTTTTAATATTAGCATTGTTTTAATTATTTCTAGTGAAATGAACATATTTCTATATATACATACATATGAATTGTGTTTATCATCTTTGCTCCTTTGTTTATCAAGGTCTTAGAGGCAGCAATTTATATTTGAGTAATTTATTAGATATTAACCCATTATCATATTATATTTATTTTAGTAATTTTACTGTTGCTTTATTGATAAGAACCAGTTTCAGTAGGGAGAAAGGTCAGAAGAACAGAAATTATGAATTGCTTTTTGAGGATCCAAGGATTTTCAATTATTTTTGAAGATCGAATAATGGCTATTTCCATTTTTAGACTTAGGTTTTTTTTTTTTTTTTTGGTGCTGGGGATCGAACTTGGGGCCACTTACCACTTGAGCTAAATCCCCAATCCCATTTCCATTTTTAATTATATATCTGTTTTAGAATAAATAACTATCAAATTCCATTTAGCATAAAGAAAGAAATCAAGTAAGTTAATAAAATATAGTCTCCAAAATTTGGTTTGTTTTTATTTCTTTGTGGTTGTTTTGTAGTCTCTAAAATTTGCTGGACCTTTAAAAAGGTACATACTTGCTATTTTTCTTACCTCTATTCAAAGTCACTTTGGAAAGGCCAAAATCTGTCAGTTTAATATGACCTTCATTAGAAATCAGCATATTGTCCGGTTTCAAATCCCTGCACATAAACCAAAAGGGAAATAGATAACTAAAGCAAAAGCTAATTTTAATGTTAGAATGTCTAGGAAAAAAAGAGAGCACTACAGAAGAAGCAAATTCTGTTTATTTTTTCTAAAATAAAGGCATCATTGGTGGCTTTGCAAAGGACAGGAAACAACTTTCAGAAGCAGTTCTTTGGTACATCTGAATCTACAAAATGTTAAATGATTTAATATTAGATTATCTGTGGCGTTGTTAGATTTTCCATTAAAGTATGTAAGCCACATTAGATAAAATCAACTGCAAACCAATGCAAAATTGTATTTATTTCTTTTAGAGGAAAGTAAGATTAAGCTTCAAGAGAGCAGCATAGTAACCAATCTTTCTTTGCACAGAAGAAAGCAGTGTAAATCAGTTGGGACTACACAGGACAGCATTTTTCTATGATGGGAAAAGAGTGGAAAAGAATTTAATAGTCTCCACACTGAAACACTACAACATCTTCAGAGCAACATGATTTAAAAACACAGGGAGACAAAACAGGAGTCAAGGGAATTTCTAAACTCGCACAAGTTACTATTAAACTTTAGATAATCAGCAAATATGAGCAAGTGGTTACTGTAAATATTTGAGATCCAAACATTTAACACATAATTTATTTGCACAGTTAAATAATAGTTTTGAGAAAAGTCAGTCTTTACCTGTGGATGATTCCATGCCTATGAAGGTAGTCTAGAGCCAACGCTACTTCAGAAATATATTTCACAGCCATCTCTTCATCAAAATAACCATATATATGTAAAAGAGACTTGACATCTCCACCAATAAGATATTCCATTACCTATGAAAAGAATTTAATATCATAAAATAGAAACAAGATACTTACTTTAAAAATACAGTATTTGGGTATTACAGTTAACATATTTTTAGCATAGTTCTGTAAGAAAACACATTTTCTTATTACCACTTATTATAAATTAATACCAGGGTCACTCCTATTCCACATAATTTTTTCCCATGCACTGGGAATTTAACTTGGGGCCTTTGTACTAAGCTATGTTCCCGACCCTTTTTTGGAAATAGGGCTCTTGCTAAGTCACTAAGTGACTAGGCTCTAAATTAGGATCCCCTTGCCGCAGCCTCTCACAGCACTGGGATAATGTACTACCACACATGGCTTCATATTAAAAATTAAACTGGTTAGCTTGAACCAAAATTCAGACTTACAGAACTAGAGCAATTCTTAGAATAGTAGAATGATTTCTCACATACTCACCATCTAGATTGACCCATTCTTAGCATTTTTCCATATTTGCTTTCTTTTTGTCCATATACAAGGTATGATCATACAGTTTGGTGTTTAAATTAAAAAACCAGGTGAAAGGGAAAAAAATGGAAAAGTGTAAATAAACTTGTTGCAAATAAGAGAGGGGTGGGTGAATGGAAGGGCGGGGAGGGGAAGAGAGGGGAAAACCAAGATACATCACGTACAGGTACAAAATAACTATGCTGATTATAATCATTATGTATACAATGTACCAATACATGTTCTTGGTAAAAACAAAACACAACAAAACAAAAAAACCCAAAAAACCATTATTACAGTGAAAACTGCATCACCATTAACCTCCACTCAAGGACCCCCGCCCCTTCTAACACACCCATTCCAGCCTCCTCACCACTTTCTGAAGCAGTTCAGAAAGTCTTTGTGACTGTCTTTGCTTATGCTGTTGCGGCTGCCTCAGTATCCTGCATGGGTTCAGAACAATTCAAAACGTTTGCAGCAATTTCTGTCCAAGAGAAATGTTATGCTGTGTTCTCATCCACCTTATTCACTGGATCTGGCACCATGCAATTTCCCCTAAGTCAAAATGACCATGAAAGGTGAACATTTTGAATAGATTCAGGACATTGAGGCAGCCTCAACAGCACTACTAAACATATGCGTGAAGGAGAATTTAAAAAAAAAGAAAGAAACTTCCAAAACTGCTCCAGAAAGTGGCAAGAATGATAGGATAAGTGAGAAGTGAGGGCGTAGTCTGAGGAGAGTTAATGACAATGTCGTTTACTATAATAAATGTTCTATTTTTAGTTTTAAAATTCACTGTATTTTTGATCATACCTCGTTTTCATGCAAAATAAATTTTAATATTTATACCACATATTAAAATTTATAGACTATAAAGTAGTATGTTCAATAAAATTATTGATTTTATACACATGAATTTTTGCTTAGAATAGAACATTTAATTCAAAAAACAACAATACAGTCTGGGGTGTACTCAGCGATAAAGTTATTTCCCTGCATGTGCAAGGTCCTGTGCTGATCTTTAGCACATAAAATAACCCAGTGTGGGGGCTGGGGATTTAGCTCAGTGATTAGAGTGCTTGCCTTGCAAGCACAAGGCCCTGAGTTCGATCCCCGGCACCACAAACAAAACAAAACAAAACAAAAAAAACCCAGTGTGGTGACAGCAAACCTGGTTTTAATGGGATAGTTTACGTTTTTGAGATGAGATGAGGTCTTGTTATGTTACCCAGGCTGGTCTCAAACTGCTGAATTCAAGTGATCTTCCTGCCTCAGTTTCCCAAGTAGCAGAGACCATAGGAATGTACCACTACACCCAGATCATGTGTATACTTAAAATTTTTGGTGAATAACTTGAGCTTTTGAAAAGATCATGACCTGTTTCCATGTAGTTCTTTATCACATACCTCCTAATAAGATATCTTTACATAACTACAAAATAATAATGTTCAATAAATCTCACAAAGATACAATGCAATTATTTAATATATAGTTAGTCTTCAAACTCATCTGACCACCTGACCATTATAGCATTGCTCTTCATCCTCCATTCCCAAGCCACCATCAGGCATGGATGGCACTTAGTTGTGATAGCTTTCCTTTCTAGTCTCCTTTGCTAGGGAGCAGCTTTTCAGCCACATGTGTGTGTGTCCTTCATGATACAAACATTTTTGAAGGGTACAGGCTTATTTACAGAAATCCTTCAATTTGCTTATTTCCTCATGATTTGATGCACACTATGTATTTTTGGCAGAAATATCAGAGAGTGGTGTGGAGTCCTTCCCAGTGAGTTCTACTGGATTAAAGCACCTAGTGCATCAGCAGATTTGGAGAGGGGATAGAGACTTTCATTGTATTTTCTTTTCTTTCAGTACTAGGTATTGAACCCAAGGCCTTGTGCTGGGCAGGTTCTCTACCACTGAGCCACATACATCACCAGGTTCTACATTTCTTGTAAGCAATCAGAGGATGCTGATGCAGTTTGTCTGTAGACCACATTTTGAACATCAAGGAGCTAACCCGGTGATGAAGGTAGGCAGGTAAGAGATCATCTGCTATTTAATTTTAGGAAGAAAAAAATAAAGCTGCGGAGTCTACATCAGTGGTAGAGTGCTTGTCTAGACTGTGTATGGCTCAGGTTTCATCCCCACACTCCCGCCTCCCCATATACATATATATATTTGTTTACTTACACCACTAATTCTAGGACCAAAGCATTAAAAAAAGTCTTAACAGGATGAACAGTTCCACTCATCCCTTCAACATCACTGTTGGACTAGGGCCAAGGAAGCTCCTAGCTAAATTGAGATTGATGCTGTAGTCACAGTCATGACTTTGGGAGGGGAGGTAGGGGGAGTGTCACACTTCATGTGCAGTACTAAGCTGTAAAGGCCAGACAGGGCCTCACGCAACAAGAAATGATTAAATGACCCTCTCTCTTCTTTGGAAATAGCATTCATGAATGTTCCCTTTTTATTTTGTAAAGATCCAGATAGTAAATATTTTGTGGGATGGCATTACCAACTACTTACTCTGTCACTGTACCATGAAAGAAGCCATAGAAAAAATGTAAACAAAATGATATAAATAAATTCTAATAAAACTTTACTTACTGAAATTTAAATTTCCTAATTTTCACTTATCACAAAATAATATTTTAATTTTTTCCAATCTTTAAAAAAATGCAAACACAAAAAACAATTCTTAGCTCATAAGAGCCATATTTGGCGCATGGGCTATAGTGGTTAGTCACTAGTGGCTTAAAAGATAGAAATCCAAAAAAAAGAAATAAAAAAGAAAAAAAAAAAGATGAAAAGTCATAGTATTTGGTATTCCTTTTCTTAATGCCAATGTATATACATTTTTTTGACTCAGATGGTGAATCACCCTAAAAAGCAGATCTCTATCTCATATGTTTTCAGAATCTAGGAGTTTCCTGCTCTCTTTAACCTTGCTTTCAAGGTGAATTCCAATTAAAATTTCTTTCTCACTCCAAAACCCTTCCCTCTCGGTTTACAAGGTCCCATCTCCCACAGAGGAAATCCATCAAACCAAGTATAGCAATTCACACTAAAGGTTCATTGCAGCATAGTTTAGAACAATAAAAAAGTTTTTAAAAATCCTAAAACAACTGTACATTTATTGAAGAAATTACAAAATTCACGATCAAATATATAGAATTCTATATTGTCATTAAGAAGGATGGAATTATCATTAAGTGGAAAAAATAGGGAGTATTACAGTATTTATAGTATAAATATACTTGAAGACTTACTGAAAGATTAGAAACGAATTATCAGGTACCAGAAAAGTTTTTAGAGCAGACATCATTTTTAGAACCTACCTAAAGTATTCTTAAAATGAGATTAACATTTAAATTAGCAGACTTTGATAAAAATGCAGATTATACTCCGCACTGTGTGCAGCCTGCAATCAATCGGTTGAAGGTTTGTTTTTTTGCGGTACTGGAGATTAAACCCAACATTCTTGCATTGGGCTACATCCCAGCCTTTTGAAATTTTTTATTTTAAAACAGGGTCTCGTTAAGTCACTAAGTTGACCGGGCTGGGCTTGAATTTATTATGATCCTCCTGCCTCTGCCTGACAGAGTGTTGAGATTACAAGTGTGTACAACTGCACTTGGCAGTTCAAGGCTTTTAAGAGAAAAAGTCTGAAGTCCCCAGAGGAGAAGGGAACTCTGTCTCCAGACTCTCTAAAAGATGCAACATTGGCCCCTGCAGATTTCACACTTGCCAGCCTCTGTAATCTCATGAGCCGATTCCCTAAAATAAATCTCTTTTTCTGTGTCTCTGTGTACACACACATACACACACACGTACACAGAGTATTGATTCTTTTGGAGCATTCTAATTAGCACAACAGGTCACTTATTCAAGATCATAAAGCTAGTGAGTTCCAGAGCTCGAGTTCAAATGCAGGTACGCTGAACCCAGAGAT
Source organism: Hystrix cristata (assembly GCA_004026905.1). Classification (NCBI taxonomy): domain Eukaryota; kingdom Metazoa; phylum Chordata; class Mammalia; order Rodentia; family Hystricidae; genus Hystrix; species Hystrix cristata. The sequence continues at coordinate 44,687 of PVJO010007627.1, forward strand.
CATGTTCTGAAATTGTTGGGTTCAGTGATTGCTGAATGAATGAAGAAAAAATGTAAAATAATTTACTCACCAAGTAGACATTACTTGCCGACTGCAGCGAATAGTACAAATGGACAACGAAAGGACTTTTGCTTAGTGCCAGAGCATCCCTCTCAGCCTGTACCTGATGAGTCATATTTTTATTGATCATGTCTGCTTTTTTGACAACCTATAATGGACATTATGACAACACATGCTTTTAGTTTTTATTAAAGTGCTCTCAGGTTTCAAAGTGTCCATCATAAAAACATCAATAGAGAGACAACATGGAGGTGTCATTGAGACCTCACACTGCCATCAGAAAATGTGCCAGAAAAACAGCTAAGATGGTAAAACAAACAAACAAACAAAAACAAAAAAGTATTATCTTAAGATAGAACTGTTTATCTTAGTATTAAGTGGCAAAGTATCACATTCATTTTGAGAAAGAAAAAGAAATAAGGGCTCCCTCACTGATCTACGTATTTATAGGTAACTTTTCTGCTGTTCTTAGTACAAAGTTAAAAGACATTAAAGTTCTTAAAAAGCAAAAAAAAAAAAAAAGTTCTTAAAAAGCCTTTAGATAAGCTGGAACCGGGGTACAGTGTAATAGCAATAGCAACATACATGCTTAAACTTTGACTCTTTGATGCATAGAAATAAAATAAAAGAGTTGGAAGGTGTATGCCTCACTTGAGGTTTGTTTTTTTTGCATCTGAAATGAATAGACAAAAAAATAAAAATAAATGAATAGACACTTCTCAAATGAAGAAGTACAAATGGCAAATAAATACATGAAAAAATGTTCGACATCACTGGTCATTCAAGAGATGCAAATTAAAACAATGCTGAGATTCTGTCTCATTCCAGAAAGAATGGCTGTTATCAGGTAATCAGCCAATAAGGAATGCTGGTAGGGCTGTGGGGAAAAAGGAACTCTTCTCCACTGTTGCTAGAAGTATAGACTGATGGAACCACTGTGAAATCAGTGTGGAGATTCCTCAAAAATCTACAACCAGAGGTGCCATTTGAACTAGCTATTCCCCTTCTTGGTATTTTCCCAAAAGAATTAAAAGTATCATACCACAGCGATATATGCACACCCATGTTTATAGCAGCACAGTTTGTAATAGCTAAATCTTGGAAACAGCCCAAATGCCCATCAACCGACAAATGGATAAAGAAGATGTGGGTTTTTTTAATACAGTGGAGTACTACTCAGTCATAAAAAGGATAAACTTGAGACATTTATAGGTAAATGGATTACCTGGAGAACATATTCTTAAGTGAAATAAATCAGACACACATGAGTAAATATTGCAACTGTTTTTCTGGTATGAGAAACCAAAAGTGTAAATAAAGATCAAGATGTATAATAGATATTGTGAAATAGAAAGTGTCCAAAGGGGAAGGGGAAAGGGGGAAGGGCGGGGGAGGGAGGAAGGGGAAAAAAAAGATGGAAAAAATGGAAACAGAGTTGTTGTAAATAAGGAGGGGAGGAGTCGTCGAAGGGAGGAGAGGGAAAGGGCTAAAAAGAGAAAATAAAAATTTAACATGTAACAGGTACAAAATGTCTATGATGAATATGATCATTATGTATATCTAAAATGTACAATAAAGTTTATATAAAAATAAATATAGGCTGGGGATTTAGCTTAGAGTGCTTGCCTAGCAAGCATAAGGTGCTGAGTTCGATCTTCGGCACACACATACATTTTATGTATGTATACACACATATATATATACACACACACACACAATTCAATTTTAAAAAGAAAATTGGTGAGAACCAAGAGTGGACAGACAACTTCAAAAACCTATTGCATGCTTTTATATATACACGGCCGCAATGATGAAAACATTGACGTAGGACACATTTCAGCCTGCTCTTTAAATAAAAGCACATTCTAGGTAGCACAATAGAAAGTTTGACGAGAAAAAAATGAGGTTTGTTCAATGAGATCTTTGGTTGTACGGCAGTTTAGATATTAATCTATAACGCAAATGTAGAGAATTAAAATATGATCTGTAAGCGACTATTAACAAACTTAATAAAAATTCCAAATTTAATTCCGGTAACGGCCAAATTAAGATACATAAAACGAATAGGCAATACTAACATTTAAAAACTTTACAATAGACTCATCTGAAATAACGCAGCTTCCTCCTGGTTAATTCAAACTTGAAATCAGTGCCTACGAACTAATTACTTTTCTGAGAGAGAAAAATTTCAGCGATCTGTATTTCAAAGAAAACAAAAGTGGAAAATGCAACCACCAACCACTTAAAATTTTTTGGATTCAGAAATATGCCTCTCGCGAGGGTTAGCCATGAATCACGGCTGTGGCTTCAAGTTCCTTCGCCGTTTCCTCCTTTGTTAACACTGGACAGGGCGAAGGAGGTCAGGTTTTGCTCTTTTCTCTGGGCAGTGAGTGGTTACCGAGATACGGAGAGAAAGGCAGGGCACCGGCCAGACACCCGACCGCTCCCGGCGGCCAGCCCAAACCACGCAGCCAGCAGGCAGGGCTCTGCAGGCTTCTGCAAGCCGCGCGCCTCCCCGAGTCAGAGGGCAGAAAAGAACACGGAAGGACCTCAGACTTCCTACCTTCACTGCATAGAGCTTGTCGCCTTTCTGCCCCAGATACACTTTCCCGAAGGCACCACGGCTAATGGGCTTCACTATGGTGAACTCCTCAATGGAGGGCGGTCTCGGCACCGGGATCGTATCCACCCACTCCCCTGTCGCCGTGCCTCCTCCATGCTCCTTCTCGCTCCCCGCGGTGGGCTCCATCGCCGGACAGCGCAGACAGGAGACGGTAGCGGGCCGGCCGCCAAGCCCCCCCGCCAGCCGCGACTCCCGCCAACAGCGTTCACAGTTAGGCCCCGCCCACCCGTGCGCCGTCCGTGACGTCACCGCGGCGCGCAATGCGCCCCGCCCGTCGCCTCCCGGGTCCTGGGAAAGGCTCAAAGGCGCCACGGAGTTTTCGGGGGCGGTGACCGCGGCCCCACTGACATCATTTGTTCTGAGGGAGGAGGCACAAACAGTTCTTGGCCGAGAAGAAAAGGGACAGCTGGAACTGAAATCTGAATCATCGGATGTGACGAGACTGCCTCACCCACCCTCGTCCCAGTCCGGACCTGAAAACGTTGCTTCCCCGCGCCCGCGCCCTTCCCGCGAGCGGTAGAAACCAGTTCGGATTCTTCCTACGGCGATGGCCGGGATTTGGACGCCCAGAGAGTCACCGAATGCGGAGGAACCAGACGAGCAGGCAGCGGCGACTCGAGTCTGGAAGGAGACGAAGGCCTACAGGAAGGATTTTCGACTCAGGAAACTAGAGAGCACTAAATGGTGGCAAACCACAAAACACTGTTAGCTCAAGGCCCAGTTGGATGAAGGAAATACGTTACCGGATTTGATATGGAAGCTAGAGAAAGTCTGAGAAAGCAACAGTAGGGTGAAAGTCTTCCTTCCCTTAAAGTAAAACAAAATTCACACAGACCCAAGGAGTCTGGGGAGTGCATTTCTCGTCAATATCAATTAACTGCCGGAGGCTGCGAACACGTCAGAAACACTCGCCACCCAAAAGGCGGAGCGCGACGCCTAGCTGGGCCCTCCCCGCGCTCGCCCATGCCCCGGAAGTACTGTTGCGGTAGAGCGTTGGCTTCCGGGGCAGACTGTCGTTGTAGCAGCTGACGGAAGGGGAAGCCATTTTCCATTTCTGGGTAGGGACCGGGGCTAAAGGGAAGGAAAGAAAGAAGGGAAAAAGAAGAGGGCTCAGCGCCTGCCTGCCGAGCCGAGGACAGAAGGGCAATTTCGGCAGGCGGGAGAGGTTGCTGAGGCCCCGGAGATGTTTTCCCTGTCGAGCACGGTACAGCCTCAGGTGAGCCCGGCGTTCAGCCCGTTTTTCTGCGGCCCTGCTCGTGGCCGTTTTCCAGTTGCTTTCGTGGAATCGATTTTTCAAGCGATCATTCAGCGCGAGTCCCGTGGCTGAAAGTGGATCATGGGACAACGCCGAGAGTAGGACCTGAAACTTAAAGGGCTGACAACGAAGCATTTGGGGATGGAGGCGTGATATAAGCCTGATGGAGATCGTGGTGTACCGTACTGATTGCGTGAAATTTTCGCCAGAGAATCCGTCAGGCATTGTGCAGATCACACATTCCGGGGTGGGGGCTGGGGAGATGTCTACGCCGAAAACATAAAGGGAGCGGGTAATGTTCTTTCCTTCCCCCCCTTCCTGGACTCCTGCACTGTTTTTTTCCTTTTAAGTGTAATTTAAGCCGAACATTCAATAGTAATTTGAATGACTACCATAATTTTTTCCCCTTTCCAAAGTTAGAAATAACATAAAGGTTAGTTAACTTCTTGCATTTAAAATTTTGATTTAGCCTCATTTCCATCTTTTTGTAAAGCAAAAGATAGAACAGAGAAAAATGATTCCAGGGGATTCGTATTACTTTTGTTCAGGAATAATCATGTGTGACGATGTTTTTGTTCTTGATTCATTTCAGAAATCTCATTTTTGGATGGTACCATTTTGACGGGTTACATTTTTCTTTCTTGAGTTGCTCACAGCAGACAAACATTTTCGTGAACCTTCAGGGTAAATTTTGTTGTTTATAGTGACACTCTTAGCTTCTTGGTTTGACAGTATGATTGTGTTTCTTTAACTCCTCTTTTGGTCTTTTGGTGCTAGTACAGTAATGGCTGGATAATAGAAAATGAAGTAGTTATTTACTGGATAGTGGGTAAACAAAGCAAATGTAGAATTTTTTTAATCAGATATGAAGTAGAGATAAGTAGGAGTTAGCCAGGTGAACAGTAAATAGTTATTTCAGGCATAGAGCAAAGTGTCAGAAGATCCTGAGGAAAGAGTGTAAGTTGATTGGAGTAACAAAAAAATAAGAGTAGTATCGCCGGAGCAGTGTCAGACGTGAGGTTTACCAGAAGCCTTAAGGGAGTTTGCATTTCATTTTAAGTGTGTTGGATACCATTGAAGGTTTTAAAACATGGTAAGATTTTCATTTTTAATGAGTCACTCTGACTTTTTGCTGTGTGGAGAATATAAGAAGTCAAGAATGGGAATGTTAGTGAAGGATGCTATTGCAGGAATCTGAGGGAAATTGCTCCACTAATCTTGAGAGATAGAAAAGATGTTTCTGGTTTGATCCGCTGGATGCAGGAAGGTGCTGTGTACGGAGATGACAATGTTTGGAGGAGTCCTAGCTATTGTTTGAGAAAGAAGTGTGACATGGCTTGTTCACATAAAAATGTCTGCTTTTGGGGCTGGGGATTTAGCTCGGTGGTTAGAGTGCTTGCCTTGCAAGTGCAACGCCCTGAGTTCGATCCCCAGCACCAAAAAAAAAAAAAAAAAAAAAAAGTCTGCTTTTGGGAGAATTTTGCTATCAACTGGATGGAGAGTTAGTGCTATGTGATATTGGTAAGATGGTGAAGTGAGTTTGTGGATTGTTGGCAGTCTAACTGGGCTCTCATTACCCAGAGATACGTATTTTAGAATAAATTTTATCCTTTTTTTCTTCTGTGCCAACAGAGGTGTGCGTAATTTTTAAAAGATTGTCTGATAGTCTGCTTTATTCATGTAATAACATATCATGAGATACGAAGACCTATGTGATGAACTCTCATAAATGGAATTTTTAATTGCATTTCCTGGGTTAGAATTCTTAGTCATATGCTAGCTGTGGGACCCTGGATATGCCACTAAATTTACCTAAATTCTTCCCATATTCTTCTGTTAAAATGGAATTATCTTAGTCTGCCTCAGTAACAGAATACTTTAGGCTAGGCAATTTATATAATGAACAGAAACTTATTGCTTCACAGTTCTGGAGGCTGGGAAGTCTATTATCAAGCATCTCACAACATGATATTAGAGCAAGAAGGGAAAACCCTTCTGTGATACTCTTCTTTAAGGTCCACCTCTTAATAGAGGGGACAAATATTTAAATCACAGCAAAAGTATAATAGTGACAAATTTTTATTGTTATTATGAGAATTAAATGAAATAAGTAGAATACAAGATATGGTTTTCAGTAAGAACCCATTTAGCTTATTCAGTTACTCAAATATTTATATAGCATTCAAATATTATTTATTGTTAAATATTGCACTGTTATGCTGGTATACAATATAAATTGTATAAATTAAAAAAAGTAAAATTGAAAAAATAAAATATAGAAAAATCCTTTTGCTTCATGGGATTTACTTTGTAGTTGGAGAGTGTGGCAAAGTAAGACATATTTATGTAGTCTGTGTGGTCTTCCTGGCACACAGCTTCTAAAATTGTTGGAATTACTTGAGTTACTGATAATTCATGATCCCTTGTTGATCACATGTGTGTAAGCTAATGAAATGACTTGAATCTTTAAATAGCCTCAGGATGGGACTAGGGACCAAAAAAAGTAAGTGATTAGAGAGTGTACTTCCATTGTTACACCTCTAGAGAGGAAGGGGCAAGGTTGGAATTTCAGCTCCATTAGAAACTTTTTCTGTTTGTGTTTGTTTTGAGTCAGGGTCTTGCTATGTAGTTCAGGCTGGCCTTGAACTCACTATGTAGCCCAGGCTGGCCTTGAACTTGCCGTGATCCTCCTGCTTTAGCCTCCTAGTGCTGGGATTACAGGTGTGTACTACCCTGTCTGGCTTCCATTAGAAACTCTTAACAGAAGGAGATTGAGTGAGCTTCTGGATGGTAGGTGAGTGCCAGCATTCACATGCACAAGGGTGTCTTGCCTTGACTTCATGCTGGGGGCAGGAACCTTGTACTAGGGACTCTTTTAAACCTCTTTGTTTAGCTGTTCATTTCTATCTCTTACTGTAGACTTTCTATCTTTTATTGTTGCTGTTCATTTGTATCTTTTATTGTAGTGTTTTCCTGAGTTCTGTGAGCCATTCTAGCGAGTAATCAAACGAGAGGGTTGTGGGAATCCCCAGTTTTTAAGTGGTTGGTCAGAAACATGGTTGACCTAGGACTTGTCACTGACATTTGAACTGGGGGCAGTGTTGTGGAACTAAGCTTTTAACCTGTGGGATCTGTGCTAACTCCAGGTAGTTAATATCAGATAACTAATAGTGTCAGAGAGACATAACATTCTACAGATAACTAAGTAAATAGTAAAGTATTACTGAAAAGTGCCAAGAAGATAAATAGAGCAGAGAACCTGGATAGGAACCAGTTTTTAGAAGACTATTGAAATGTTAGCATAGATAGGGGAAGAACTCATTAAAAAAAGACTTTTGAAAAGAGCAAAGAACTGAAGGGTATGTGAGAGCAAGTTATGTTCTAACTGGACAAGAGGGAATGAAGGCAGTGCAGAGGCCTTCAGGTAAGCCTGCCTGGTGGTCCAGGAAGAGTGAAAAGGCCAGTAAGACTGGAGGACAGAGAATGAAGGGGGAGCAGAGTGGGAGGAGGTAACATCCAAAGCATTGAGGGTCACAGTTGTTAGGACTTTGACTTTTTCTAAGAGTAGAAGAGAAGCCTTGAGGGGTTTCGAGCAGAGGAGTGATGTGAACTGATTGGTTTAAATATGATCTCTCTTATTTTGTACTAAGCAGTATATACACAGTCAGATAAAGACAGAAGCAGGGATTTAGGAACTTTTGGAAAAATTCACATGTAAATGATGGTGATTTAGAAGAAGATGGTGATGGAAAAGGAAAAGAATAAAATTCAGAGTGTATATGTACTTCCTTTTTTTTTTTAAGTGTTGGTGAAGTATTTCATTCTGGGATAGTGTTATATATTTTGTCATTCCCCTAATGGTGGATTTTCACCAGCTATTTGAAAGTATTAATAAAAATTGCCTCTAGGAGGCAGATGTGGTACTGCGCTCCTATAATTGAAGCACGTGGGAGGCAGAGACAGGAGGATCTCAAGTTCGAGGCTAGCCTGGGCTACATGAAGAGTTCAGGATTCAGGGACTATAGTAAGTCCCTGGCTTACAAATGGGTTCTGTTTTGGGAGAATATTTTTAAGCAGGATCTGTTCAATTCTGACAAATTGAGTCTTATATGGTTCCTAAGTGGGGACTTACTGTATATGATAATACTTTTGATTAATAGATCCAGAATAATAAATTTGGAAGCAGTAAATGAATGTTTGCTGTTTTTAACATATGGGGGTGTGGTGGAGGGGCGTTGGGGATCAGACATGGCCTGGAGCATACCAGGCATGTGCTCTAACATTGTGCTATGATCCTGGCTCCAAATATGGTTTTATTATGCAGTATATTTTTAACTTTCAACACATCCTAAATTCTGATAAGAAGAAGGAAATTAAAAAAAAATACAGGACTTAATTTGAACTTTTCTCTTTTTCCAGGTTACAGTTCCTCTCAGTCATCTTATCAGTGCCTTCCATTCACCAAAACCTGTATCTGTTTCAGTCAGTACATCAGTTTCTCAAAACAAGCATCGTGATGTTGTACCTGAGCATGAGGCTCCCAGCAGTGAAGTAAGTTTTTACCCTGGTAGTGTGAGGAAGTCTTTTTGATATAGTAAGTTTTAATAATGTTTGATGAAATATCAACTGACTATAATTACCTATTACTCACGAGTAACTCACTATAATTACCTTCTGTATGTCAAGGAAGACAGTATAGTAAGACATCATTTGCTGACTTTTAGAATCTGTGAGTATAATTAAACAGTGTAGGTATTTGAAAGTAAAATGTACAAGCTAGAAAACTATACTTTCAATAGTTGTATAATTTTTTGGGGGGTGTTGCTAGGGATCAAACTCAAGGCCTTGTGCTTGCTAGGCAAGCGCTCTACCACTGAGCTAAATCCCCAACCCCCAGTAGTTATAGATCCAGTGAGTCCTAGGATAGGGTTTTGTGAACCTAAGAACCTTTGTATTTCCAAATAAAGTAGTTGCTTATAAGCTCAGAATACTTTTTCATAGTAAAGGTGTTATAATTGTTAAGTTTCAAAAATACCTCTTTAGACTAACGCTTTTAGTTCTGATATCAGGAGTTCTGGCAAAGGATGGTGGAGGAAGAGTAGAGAAAGAGTTGTAGGGTCTTTGTAGGGCCAGTCTTAGAATAAAATTGTAATTAGATGAGAAGTTTGTCATCTTTACACTGTCCTTTTTTTCTATTTGCCTGTTTACCATTGTTTTTCTGCAGGCAGTCCATTGTCTTTCTGTTGTTCTGACACCTTTCTCTCAAATTATAGTCCAAGATAATCTGACTACTAAAATATTGTGAAGTTGAGTTTATGAATTAGTCACAATAAGAGAGTAACAACAATATTTAATAATGGTGGGTGTGATGGTGCACGCCTGTAGTCCTGGCTACTTGGAAGTATTTTATTGTGAGTGTGAAGGCAGCATAGCAAGACATCATCTCAAAAAGCAAGCAGATATACCCCCCAAAACACTGCTGGGACTGGGAATTTAGCTCATTGGTAGAGTGCTTGCCTAGCAAGCACAAGGCCCTGAATTTGATCCCCAGCACCACCCCCCTCAAAAAAAAAAAAAACCCACAACTACTAATAGAATAGTTAATGTACTATAATGAAAATTATATGAATATGGTGTTCTTCTCAAAACAACCTGTTGCCCCAGGATAACAAACTTGAAAGAGATTGCAGATCAGAAGGGATTATTATATGTATCAGAATTGCTGCCTGCAACAAAATTATGCTCACTTTAGAAATTTTGGAAAATATTAGCGTAAGTGAAATAAAATTATTCTGTGACGGTGTTCTCCAGAGATAATGCTGTTAATATTTTATATTTGTATTTCATGTCTCTTGATCTTTTTGTATTCTGTGATAATTATACTGTACATGATGATATTTAAAGTAAATTTTATTTTTTGTGGTGCTGGGGTTTGAACCCAGGACCTCGAGCATGTAGGAAAGCACTCTACCACTGAACTACACACCTAGCCCTTGCAGGCTGATTTGGATCTCTGTCCATTTAGTAGTCTTAGGAATTTTTTATGCTGTGTTATTTTCTACATTTTTATTTTATTGACATTATTGTTTTGTTTTTTGAGATGGATTCCTCCTGTGTTATCTAGGCTTGCCTGAGACTAGCGATTGCCTCCTGCCTCAGCCTCTCGAATAGCTGGGGTTATGGGCATGTACCTAGGTCATTCTTTATATTTTGAATGCCTTTGTAGTCATTTTTTGTGATGTCTTATATTGGATATTGTTTCCTTTTTGTTGTTATTACCGTAAACAACAATATTATTTCTATCCTTTGTTGCTGAACCTTTATTTTATCAAGTGAAATTGCTGAGTTGGTGGTAAAGTACATTTTTCATGCTTGAAAAGTAACTAGAAGCCAGCATTCAGTTTAAGACTACTGGTGTGAAATACAGACTTAATGTCCTTAAGGACCTCATTAGTCCTTGGATCTGTCTTTGGCAAGTACTGTCTTATATCACAACCTTTTGATATTGCTGAACATCCTACTTGATCTCTACTCACTTTCTTTGGTATGTGGTGATGACTTTGCTTTCATCAAGGGTTACTCATTCAAACATCCATTCCAAAATAGTAGCAGCAAAACATAAGAAAGTAAAACTTCCTGGACAGTAGTGGTGGTGCACACCTGTGATACAGCACACTGGGAGGCTGAGACAGGAGGATCATGAATTCAAGGCTAGCTGACCAGTTTAGAGATATAGTTGAGACCCTGTCTTAGAAAATTAAAAAAGGGCTAGGGACATAGCTCAGTGGGAAGCCCTGGGTTCATTTCTTAGTACTACAACAAAGAAAAACACTAAACTTTTAACTCTTTTAACTTTCTTTTCCCTTTGTGTGATCTCCCTTCACCTTCTCCTGCCAGCCCTCTTGTTTTTGGATCCTTGTATGCTAGGCAAGTGCTCTACCACTGAGCTGCATCCTCAGTCATTAGAAATGTTTGAATGATGGTTGATAGGCTAGCACTAGATGAGAGTACCTTATATGATGAGAAGAAGAAAGTATAAAATGTTTTAACTCCATTTTGTGAATCGTAACGCTTAGTTCAGTGGTGATTTTGGTTTGAATAAAAAGTACATTTTTCCTCATTCGTACTGAAATGTCATTTCCTTGTTTAAGGATACCACTTGGGATATAATTTTTCAGCACTTGTCAAACTTCACATGGCTCACCTCCATTAACCTAGAACTATAAACATTTTTTCTTCAATTATATTAAATATTAAGAAATCAGTGTATTTCTTAGAGTTGAAAAAACTGTTTCTAGTCATAAATACTCTTTTAAGTGTCTTAATGTTACTGTTTGGTTGACTTAATCTTTTACAGCCTGCACTTAATTTAAGGGACCTTGGATTATCTGAATTGAAAATTGGACAGATTAATCAACTGGTAGAAAATCTACTTCCTGGATTTTGCAAAGGCAGAAATGTTTCTTCCCACTGGCACACATCTCACGTCTCTGCACAGTCCTTCTTTGAAAACAAATATGGTTTGTTCATTTAATTTTGGTTTCAGTGGAAATAAGCCATTTAAATATTATTTAAAAAGTTAGATATTCATTAGCATGTACTACTACAGACCGGGTTCTTTAGGTTTTCTTTTTCTTTCTGGTAAGTTTTTGTATTTAAATGATGTTAGAGTTACAGAAAAATACTCGAAGATAGTGTCTTAATTATTTTTCTCTTATTGCTGAGACAGACTCCCCAACACCCAAAGTTAAGGGAAGAAAGGTTTATTTAGCTCACGGTTTGTAGAGGTTTTAGATCATGATCAGCTGAATCCAAGGCAGGGTGGCATAGCAGACAGGCAGCAAGGTGAGCAAGGGACATAAGCAGCTTCTTTCTGCCCCTTATATCTTATCCAGGCTGCCAGGATTAGGGTGGTGCCAAACCAGTCTGGATTGATGTAGTAATCACATGTCCTTAATCCCAGCATCACACACAGATTCAGCCACCTCTGAAAAAGCCCCACCTAAGACAGCATGAGGCTTTGTGGGGGCGTCTAGACACAAACCATAACAGATAGTATAGAGAATTTTTGTATGCTCTGCACTTTGCTTCCTTAATTTTGACATCTTCCATAACCGTAGTAGGTTTATTAAAACTAAGAAATTCACATTTAAATATATATATTTGTGCTCGCTTTGGCAGCACATATATTTTATATATATATATTTGTGGAACTGGGAATTGAACCCAGGACCTTTGTACTGAGCTCTGCCCCCAAAACTTTTTATTCTTTGAGATAGGGTCCTAACTAAATTCCTAAATTGCCCAGACTGGCCTCTAATGTGGGATCTTCCTGCCTTAGTCTCCCACAGTGCTGGGATTACAAAGTGTGCACCACCATGCCTGGCTTTGAACAGTGTTTTTAATTAAGTACAGACTATTTTGATTGCAGCGAAATTTGCTTTAACTAAATCATTTTTTTGACATTACTGTCATTTTTCTGTTCCTGAATCTAATGCAGTATACCACATCACATTTAGAAGAATGTGTTTTTGTTGTCCTTGTTTTAATTTTAGGTGACACACATTTATTAGATTCCAGGTAGCATACTAATCTTTGAGAATACATTGATGAAGAAATAGTCATAGTTCCTTCTTTTTTTTTTTTTTTTTGTGGTGCTGGGGATCGAACTCAGGCCCTTGTGCTTGCAAGGCAAGCACTCTAATCACTGAGCTAAATCCCCAGCCCCATAGTTCCTTCTTTTATGAGATGTTTACATTTGTATTTGAAGCTTGTCACAATCTGACATTATGATAAATAGACTATACTATGGTCTGTTAAAAAAGGATGTCAGATTAGCTCCCCAAATTTCTTTTTGGATGGCACATAAGGAATTTCAGAGCTTTATCAAAATATCTATGTCATATTAATGGAAGAGCAGATTTTTAAAGTCAGTAACCTGCCAATTAACAGATTACTTGTAAATCTACTGCATAGCTGCCAAAACTAAATTCCAGGCAATAAAGATATAAAGCATATATGTTGAAGCTAAAATTACTTCTAGAGCATAAAGAGATAAGGACTTGCTATAAAAGTCCAGTAATAAAAGAACAGGCTTGAATAGTTGATTTGATTTGAAGCTATACCTTGCATAAACTTAATACATTTACCAGTTCTTTTCTTTTGTCTTTTTATTTAGTATGAAGATAGTAAAGAATACAAGAGTGAGGGAAAAAGCTGTTTGAAGCTCAGGGATTTAGACTAACGATCTTCTTTTATTGTCTATACAAAACTCTAATGTGCTTGCCCTATATTAAGTGTTCAATAGGATAACCTTTTTCTTGTTATTATGTTATTATTGCTTTTCTAGTCTGCATATATAATTCTAACTGGGGTACACCGATGATGACTACTGTTTGTTTTTATTGGTGCTGCTGCCAGCCATGTCCCTAGCCTCTTACTAGGATTGGCGTGTTACTCAGGAATAGGAGTTGGAAAGGATTACTGTATTCATAGCTTACAGCTTTGGAGGGAACTTTGTTCATACTCACTGATTATGGAAACTTTAAGCGAGAAAGATAGCAGTAGCTATGGCTTGTGTGTTTTTTACATCATTAAAGCAAGTCCTAAAAAAAGAAATAGCACGTCCTTATCTCTTTATGCTCTGAAAGTAATTTTAGGTTCAACATATATACTTTATACCTTTATTGATTAGAATTTAGTTTTGGCAGCTATGCAGCAGATCTAAAAGTAATCTGTTAAGTGACAGTAACATGAAGAGCTGTGCAATTTAAAGTAATTTAATAATGCTTTAGATGTTCTTATGAGAGCAAAATCATGTCACAGACAAAAGGTATGAAACTCATTGTGATTTTTCTAGTATTTGATAAAAATTCTTAATATTTCATGTGATTTTTGTGTTTTTGCTTTAGAAATCAGGAAATTTACTTTTTGCATTTTCCCTCCAGGTCACTTAGATATGTTTAGTACTTTACGTTCCTCTTACTTGTTTCGAAAATATCCAAGAACTCTTCAGAGCATTTGCTCAGATCTTCAGTACTTGCCAGGTATGAAGCAACAACTGTATTTGTTTTGAAAAGATAGTAGATTACTTAATATATTAAGATTTGTTTTAATGATGTGATGTGATTAAGATTTGTTTTAATTTGTTTTAGTGATTATAAACATCCATTTGCAATGGACAGTGGGACTTAAGAGTATTTGGCATTTATTGGTTTAGATAGATCTGGAAAATAGGTAATATGAGCTATAAACTTTGTGTGTGAGTGACAAATAGCACAGTAAATCAAGCTCCAGGCAACTTACCTAAACCTATTTCAAATAATTGACTAATCACATTTGTTCACTAGTCCTTATATCAAAAGCCCATTGAAGTGAAAGATAAAATTATATTAAAATGAGAAAAAAGTTAGAACACCAGAAATCACAGACTATCACGAATCAGTGTGATACCCTGAGGGTATGTATGATTCACGGCTAAAGTAGCCTGCTCGTGTCTTTGGCAGCAGTGCTCAGAACAGGAATTTCCAGAGACAGATTCTCCTAAACATGTGCACATACACTTTCACTCCTCATTCCAATTTGATTTTTGCTGATGGTTGCCTAAAAGTTAAGTCATGTCTGTTGTAGGATTGGCCCATTTTTGAGATGGAGTTTTGCTAAGTACCTCAGCCTGGCTTCAGACTTTCAGGCCTTCTGCTCCAGTCTCCTGAGTAACTGGGATCATGGGTGTGCACCACAGCACCCAGCTATGTTGAATAATAAAAAAAGTGTTGAAATAATTAGCTGTAAGTTAGCAAAATTGACCCAAGAAGAGGTAGGATAACTAGATTAAAGGACCGTATATTAAAAAAAAATTGGCTTACTCCAAAGTTCAGATGGTTTTATGGTTACATTCTTTATCTGTAACGATAAGTTTCTCGTTATTTAAAACACTTTTTTATAAGCCAGGTATGGTGCATGCATTTGTAAGACTAGCTGCTTGGGAGTCTGAAGCAGAAGGGTCAAATATTTGAGGCCTGCTTGAGCTACATAGTGAGATACCATGCTGGGCAAGCACTGTTACCACTGAGCTACAATCCAACCCTAAAACTTCATTAAAATAAAAAAGGTAGGCCAGGCATGATGGTATGTACCTTTGGTCCAGGCTACTACGAAAGCTGAGGTTGGATGGTCACTTCAGCCCTTGAGTTCAGGATTACCCTGGGCAGCATAGCAAGACCTAGTGTTTCTGAGTCCTCTGCCCCAGTAAAAGGAGGAGGCTAGGTTGCCCTGTTTATTCTATGAGGTTGCTATTAGTAAAACTGGTCTTTATTAGCAGAAAAAAGGAATGCAATATGTCAGTTTCTTATTAATATAAATTTTTTGGGAAGGGTGCTAGGGATTGAACTCAGGGGCACACGCTTGTTCGGCAGGTGCTCTACCACTTGAGCTAAATCCCCAGCCCGTTTCTTACTAATAAATATAGAAACCCTAAGTAAAAACTGATGAAACCAAGGCTAGATGTGTGCTAAAAAATACGATCAAGAAATGCAGAAGTAATTTAACATTAGTAAATCTGTTAACTCATTGTGTTGATTGGAGAACGACACTATTATTTCAGTGTGTGATACCTTTTAATCACTGTGCTTCCTGAAAGCTCTTAGAAAGCTAAAAATGGAAGGAAACCTTTTAAAATTTCTTAAAACATCTGTTGCCATCACCTTGTTTGTTTTTTTTTTTTTTTTCAAGATTTGGGGATTCTGAACAATATGATTAGAAAGAAAAAGAATTGGGTCATGTATAAATTAAAGGAAGGAGAAAAGTTGTAATTTGTATGGATGTAATTTGTATGGATGTATAGTTATTTACCAGCAAATCAATCAAAGGTTGTTCAGATAGTGAGTTCACTTTGCTTTCATACAAAATCAAGGCATAAAACAACAGCTTTCTTTTAGCAGATTATATGTGCATTTTCTTCACAACCCAATATTTATCCTGACAAGAAATACATGTTTACCCATATACACATATTTGTGCTTATGAAGCTTTCCTAAAGTAAAGAACTGAGTGAAACAAAAGAGAATGCCAAATTGTGTTTGGAAGAACATGACATTATAACAGTATCCACTTACATTCAGATTTATAAATTTAGCATACTTCTAGTAAAATCTCTAAAGCCTTGTTTTGGAAGTTGGGAAGTAAGTAATATTTTTTTTTAGCAGTAGAAATCAGTACTGCAGTGTCTCGAATAACTGTAAAACTACAGAATTTAAACCGGTGCTGGCCTACATTAGTGTAAAAAGATTAAGAATTCGGAATCAATGAACAAATGGTGGATTATCAATAAATGTTATTAGGCTAGTTGGCTATCCTTTTGGGGAAAAAAGCTAATTGGATTCTTACTTTACATCATACCAAAAAATAAATTCCAAAGACTTTAAAGTTCTGAAAGAAAAAAAAAAAGAAAAAAGAATTTTAATTTGAGGATGGGCCTCTAATTAAGAAAATTAAATGGAGAAAACACTACAGATGAAAAAGTATGGTTGCATTAACACTGTATCACATAATTGAAAGACAAGGACATAATTAAAACAGACGCTTACAATATGCTGCTCTAAATAGACATGTACACACATACATATACTATGAATAAATAAAAGATTACTACCTAACATCTATAATGTACAAAGAAAAATATAAAGTGTGTGAAGGACATGAATGCTCAATTAAGAAAAATAGTATATAAAAATACAAAATCTTTTTAAAACTGTCCCAGAGTTTTAATCTTGAGTGTACAAATATAACAAGATAACAGTTTTTTCTTTTTTGTCAGTCCAGTTTATGTAAATTAAAAAAAAAATTTTATTACCTAGTAATTGGTAAGGGTATGAAGAGAAAGCACTCATTCATTAGTCGGCACATAAAGTAATAACATCTTTCTTTGAATTCAGTTTCTTAGTGTTTCACTTCTATTAATTCTACACGCGTTAAAGAATATATGTACAAGAATGTTCACTGCGGTATTCTAGCAATAAAAAAGTAAGGGCACTGAGGGTCTAGCTCATTGGCAGAGCATGTGCTTAGTATACATGAGGCCTTGGGTTCAATCTTCAGACCAAAGAAATGAAAACAAAATAATAATAAACGAATAGTGACCCATAATTGAGAAATGGTCGAATAAGTTGTAGTCAGATAAACTAGAAAACTCCAAGTGACATTTAAACTGAATGTACCATCTGTCCTGTTCTGAAGTATGTCTGTGACATACTTGGAGAGAGCACGATAGTACAAAGTTATCTTATATTCCTAGAATAATTTTTATAGAAAGAACATATACATGTGCAGGCATAGAATAGTAGTCATGGAATTGTTACCAGAGTTACTTTGGGAAGTAGGATTGAGGTTTGGGGAATTAAGAGACGCTGATTTTTGATACTTTATTTTTTAAAAAAATACATCATTACCAAGAAAATGTAAAATTTATTCTGGATTTGATCCTTTTCAGTGACTTACCTATTTTGGGAAAAATAGAGTTTATCAGAGTTGATTTCTGTTTTGATGGTACTGTTTTGTTTAGTTTTCATACAGTCTCGGGGTTTTAAAACTTTGAAATCAAGGACACGACGTCTACAGTCCACCTCTGAAAGATTAGCAGAAACACAGAATATAGCACCATCATTTGTGAAGGTAATTAGACCTTTTTAATGTTCCAGAAAGGAATAATTTTCAAATTATTAAGACACAATGAGGACATTCAATATTTGATTTCTATCGTTGGCTGATGGATTTTTTTCCTTTCTATCCATTGATAATAAGAAATCAATGACTTATGTAATTATTATACCTGTTAGAACTCCCCTGGGTACCAGACTTGCCTCTACTTGCTTATTAGACAGCTGGTGATTTTATTTTCCTACTGACTTACACATGCTTATGTATACCTTGTATAAACAAGTAGCACCCACCTGACCCAGCAACCTGGTGATCAGTCAAGATGTGTCTGTCTTTCCTCATCTTTCACATTTATTAATCACTAAAGTTCTATGGATCCAGCCTCTTAAATTTTTTTTTTTTTTTTTCGGTGTTGCCGGGGATCGAACTCAGGCCCTTGTGCTTACAAGGCAAGCACTCGAATCACTGAGCTAAATCCCCAGCCCCCCTCTTAAATTTTTGAAAAACCTTTTCATTTATTTCCAGTTCTACTGCCATTTATATGCTATAACCATTTCATGCCTGGATTACTCTCATTTTCGTTTAGTCTTCTTGCCTCTAGTCTTGCTATCTTTGTATTGCCTCCAGGCCCACCCATCAGTCTTTCTAAAATAATCTGGGCCTGGGCCCATAGCTCAGTGGTAGAGTGCTTGTCTACCATGCATGAGGCCCTGGGTTCAATCCCCAGCACTTCAAAAAAGTAAAAAATTCAATAATAAAATGATGATCCAACTCAGCCTGGTATACATGATGTTTCATTGTTTGGCCTCTGTTGACCATTTTTCTGTACTTGTTTTCAGTGTGCCCCTTAGACTGTTGCCTGTCCTCTGCTTTTGGCCTTTAAGATGTGTCAAATTACAGTTTCTTGAGTACTGTTTCATGACTCTATCAGGTTATTCTCTCTGTGTGGTTTCCATATCACATTCTCTAGAAGGTCTTTCCAGTGTTCATACATAACATTTCTTTTACTAGTATTTCTAACGATAGCAAAATTATTTTTAAAAAATATTTATTTATCTTTTCCAGGTAGACTGGAAACTTTAAAATCAGTGACTTATTTATCTTTACATCTTTAGAACTAAGCCTGGTGTATGCAGGGTAATATTTTAATCTTAACAAGATAATGAAATTTTTCCTGTAGCAGAGATACAGTGGTGTGAACATCAAAGCCATAAAAATAAGTATTATGTGACATCATGTTTTCCTATAGTGTGGTGCACAGAGAAATGACACTTATATGTTAATGATTTGTGTGCATGTAAGTTCTAGTGTTGGTGTCCTAGTCAATTGATGAATAATTTGGTGTTGAGTCTGTTCACATTGACAATACAAATGAAATTCTAGACTTTGGATTAATTTTTAGTGGGTGATCATAATATAAATGGGGGGTGTTACTGTCTTACAGTTGACCAATAAATACTGTTGTGTTATTTCATGCATTTAGGGGTTTCTTTTGCGGGACAGAGGATCAGATGTTGAGAGTTTGGACAAACTAATGAAAACTAAAAATATACCTGAAGCTCATCAAGATGCATTTAAAACTGGTTTTGCAGAAGGTTTTCTGAAAGCTCAAGCGCTAACACAAAAAACTAATGGTAAGTTGATTTGAGAATAACTGAAAAGATGTCATAATCCTACATTTAAACTTATAAATGACTTTTCTAAAACCATCCATCTTTAGCTGGGCGTGGTGGTGCATGATGGTTTCCCAGCACTTGGGAGGCTGAGGCAGGAGGATCACCTTGAGTTTGAGACCAGCCTGGGCTACATAGTGTGTTCAAGGCCGGCTTGCACTACATAGTGAAATCCTGTCTCAAAAAACAATAAAATAAAACCATCTGTCTTTACGTTGACTTATTCTTTTGTATTTATAAGTTAAGCTGTGTTGGAAATACTGTTGGCAGTTTAACTTTCTGAAGAGAGAAACTAAAGTCAAGGACAGAAGCATATGTGGTTTCATGAAGTTTTGAGGAACAGGATGCTGAAAGGAAACCATGCAGTTGTGCATAAGAATGCCAGCTTCCAAAACTGCTAGTAGTGAAAGTATGATTATCAAAAACCTAATACGTGCATTTCTCATCAAGCTGTAATCCCATTGGTGGCATTTGATTTAAGACTTTCTCTTTCTCTTTCAGATTCTCTAAGGCGAACTCGTCTGATTCTCTTTGTTCTGCTGCTATTTGGCATTTATGGACTCTTAAAAAATCCATTTTTATCTGGTAAAGGCTCTTTTACTTATCTGACATTTTCTTTTTTATTTCTTTACGAATACTCTTCATTGTTTATAGATTTATGATGTAGGCCTTTTGTGTTTGTATAATGAAATACCCAAGGCTGGGTACTTTATAAAGAAAAGAAGTTTGTTTAGCTTGCAATTCTGCAGGTTCATAGGCGTGGCCCCTGGTGAGGACCTCCTGGTGGATTGCATTAGAAGGCCTTTTCATTCCTAGTGGTTAGTTTCCCAGAGTATTAGAAAATGATACATGTTAGTTGATCACATTTTATACTATATTGAATTTTATAATAACAATAAAAGTACAAATAGTCTTTTTTAAAAGACAAGTCCATAAATTGAATTTTTTTTTTTTTGGTGCTGGGGATCAAACTCAGGGCTTTGTGCTTGCTAGGCCAGCACTCTACCACTTGAGCTACATCCCCAGCCCCCCTGAGTCTTTTCTTAAAATAAATGAATCCAGTATTTTTTCAGTTTGCAGTTCTGAAATGAAATTATAATACCACATTTAAGTGGTTCCAGTTACTTTCTCAGCTATCATTCAGTTTTTACCACGTTAATTTTCTATGATTAAGTATCTAAGATCCTTAAACAATACTTTATTAGGCCCAAACTGTTTGTGTCCATTCTAGAATTACTGTTTTATATTTGTTCTCCCACTTGCCTCCCTTTTTTCTTTTTTTCTTTTAGGTGCTGGGGATCCAGTGGAGGGCCTTGTGCTTGATAGACAGGTGCTTTACCACTGAGCTAAATCCCCAACCCCAGCAGTTCTTTTTGTTATTAGCTTGGTTTTTGTGGGGTTTTTTTGTTTGTTTTTTTGTTTTTTTGTCTTGGGGGTTGAACCTAGGACCTGCACTGAGCTATATCCCCAGTTCTTTTTTTCTGTTTTTTATTTTGAAACAGACTCTCACGAAGTTGCTCGGGTGAGCTTGAGCTTGAGATTCCCCCTGCCTCAGCTACCCAAAATGTTGGGATTACACATGTGCGCCACTGTATCTGGCGAGTGTTTCTTGCCTTATTTTTTGCCTTTGAATTTCATTTTATCTTAATTTGTAACTACTCACGTTGAGAACGTGGACCTGAGGAATGACTTCAGAAACACTTGTAATAGTTGCTCAGAGTAGCTCTCAAATATTTTAGCTTATCAAACTTACCTCTCTTATGCTTAAGGAAGTCATTACTAAAGAATACTTTAAAAGTGAAATAATTTGTTAAATTTTTTCTTTATAAATGAATGCACCAGTTTTTCTTGCTACGTTTAAAGCAATATATTTCACACTATAGATCTGTGACCAGTTGTATCAGAATAAAGGTGCTTGTTAGAAATGCAAGCTCCTAGCCCCTTCTCAAATCTATAGACCATAGGTCTGTGGCTGGCCTTGGGGTCTTGCATTTTAGCACAGTTCTCAAGTGATTTTTTTTTTTCATACTGTAATTTGATAACCATTGATTTAAGATTTCTATTATTAGGTATCACAAAGAAAAGAGGAAAATAATTCTGATTTTAACTGGAAAGTATGAAAGTATGTCTCTAATGTGAATCATTTGCCGTTTGAACATGGTCTAGAAATCCAGAAGACCTAGTTTCTGTTCTTTACTTTGATTCAGTGTATTTGAACTGAGCTTTCTCAGGTGCTTAATTTTTCTAGGCTTTGCTTTCTTGCATCTAAAACTAAGTTGGTTGGAATTTTATTGATCTATCAAATATTAACATCTACTTTCTTGCATTTAGTCCGCTTCCGGACAACTACAGGGCTTGATTCTGCAGTAGATCCTGTTCAGATGAAAAATGTCACTTTTGAACATGTTAAAGGGGTAAGTTAAGATTTCTTTGCCTTTTTCATATGTCATATAATTGGTACTCTATATAAGGCCAGCATTTGCTTCTAAAAGTTGTTCTGGGATAAGTAAATAAAAAAAGTTTAGAAGCTTTAATGTCTTTATAGGGACCAAGGTAAAGAGGATTAGGAGTTTTGGGAGTGGGGCTACAATTTTAAATAAGTTTTTTTAGGTTTGATTATGGAATCTAATAGGTAAAAAACAGTAGGAAATAAGGCAAGGGAGTTCATAGGACCAGATTACAGTGTCTTAGAAGCCATTATAAACACTGCCTTTTACTCTGAAAATTGATTCCATTGAAGAATTTTGAGGAAAAAAATGGTATGGTTTGATTTAGAATTTAATGAAAACATTCTAGCCATTGTGTTTATAATCTTTAAACTAGAGTCTAGAAAGGACAAAGGTAGGTAATAGGCTGTTGCAGTAGCACAGGCAAGAGATGTTGGTGGCTTAGATAAACATCATTGCAGTGGAGTTGGTTAGATCCTAAATTCATACTTTGAAGGTAGAAAAAATAGATTTTCCTGATTAGAACTTACGAGTATAAGAGAAAGTCAAGAAGACCACAAGGTTTTAGTATGAGCAATTGGAAGAATAGAGTTGCCATTTTCTGAAATTAAAAAAATAGCTGTAGATAGGGCAAATATTGGGAACAAAGATTAGAAATTCAGTTGTAGGTATATTAAATGTGAGGTATTCAAATGAAAGTGTTGAGCATGTACTTGAATATATCATTTTGGAATTTTGGGAAAGGTTCAAGCCAAAATGAAAAGTCCCAAAGTTTACATTTATAGATATTAAGTCTGTGTGATTGAATGAGATCACCAAGGGAGTATGGCTAGAAAAGAGAAGAGGTCTGGGTTTAAGGTGTAGAGTGCTAAAGGGCTAATTTTTTTAAGGACAGAGAAGAGGAACCGGGAACATAGATTGAGGAGTTGCCTGTGAGGTAGGTGAGGGGTGATAAACTGCAAGAAAGTATTTCCATCGTGGCTGATCCCCCCTGCCGACGGGTCAAGTGGGTATTGGATCTTCATTTCGGCACTGTGCAGGTCATTGGTGTACTTGATACTGAACAGTTTCAGTGGGATAGCAGGGGTTAAATTGTGAACATAATGAGTTTACAGGAGATAGCAGATGAGATGAGATAGGCAATTATAAACAGTTCTTGAATTTTGTTTGGAAAAAGGTGCATAGATCACTCATCTCGTAGCAGGAAATAAAGTAAGGCTGTTAATAAAGTAATAGGTGAAAGTTGATTGTGAAGCGAGAGTCAATGTTATCAACTGAGAATATGGATGGAAGAGAGATGCCTGATTTCTAAAAAAGGTATAACATTTTGTGAGAATGGGAGAATGAGTGGATTATGGAAATACGACTGTTGGAACCACTTAAATTTGGGATCATGAGTT
>PVJO010007627.1:67897-80798 GCA_004026905.1 Hystrix cristata
AAAAATATGTGCTTTTATTTTGAACATATGCTCCTACAACCCTTTTTTTATAATTTGCATTTTGAAATATAAGTTGAAGCTTAGGTTGCAAGAATAGTCTGAAAGTTGGTTCTCCCTGTATTGAAACCCACACTCACTAGATTTTAGCATTTCGCTGGCTTTTTCTCTTTATGTGCATGCATTTACTTAGCCATATGAGAATAAATTGTAGGCATAACACTGTTACTCCTCAATAAAGTGCTTGTGTTAGGGATGCTGTGAATATAAGGATATTGTCTTACACAACTCCAGTATAATTATTACAGTTAGTGAATTTGTTGTGAACACAAAACTATTACCAGTTAACAGTCCATAATTAAATGTTGGTATTAGTTCCAATAGTGTCCTTCAAGGACTAACCAATAAAGTCCTCTTCCTCCACTCCTCAGTGTCAAGAGGCAGTCCAGGATCACACATAGCATTTAGTTTTATCATTAATGTGGGACAGTTCCTCAGTCTTTTTGTTAGGAGGCTAAGGGAGGGGGAGAAGAGGGTCTTTCATGATCTTTACAATTGTGAAGTGCTGATTGCTAACTATTTATAGCATGTTTAACCATTTATATTGAATTTTAATATGGTTTCTAATTTTTTGTTGTTAAAAATGGCACCGTGATGATCATCCTAACAGTCTTTGCCCCCATGCTTAATTATTTCCCTAGAATAAATAAACTTACTGAGTTAAAGAGAAATTCTCTTTCTTACACTACTTGATAACTCTATTGAGAATTCAGGAGTGTATGAGAATATTTGTATTAACCTTTGCTAATTTAGGGTACATTTATGAAGTAGGTGCTATAACATTATAGAAAACCATAGAAACAGTTACTCTCTTTCTAATCAAGGAATATCTTATAAATGTATGGAAAAATACTCAAACACTATGATTTAAACTGTTAATCTGATTTAAACCAGTTAGGTATCAGTAAAACTAGGATAGTCTTCAGTCTTTCTGAATAGTCCTTTAAAATTTTTTTTTTCTTTTTTTGTGGGGGAGGTGTTGGGGATCGAACTCAGGGCCTTGCGCTTGCTGGGCAGGTACTCTACCACTGAGCTAAATGCCCAGCCCGCCCCCCCAATTTTTTTATGTTACAATGCAGCATCAATACAACTTACTACTTTTTAAATATAGTCTGTATATTTACAAAGGTGTCATGAATCAGAATTCTATTTTTTCTGTCTTACTATGAGAACTTCAAACTTTCAGCAAAGCTGTAAAGAGTTAGTGCTGTTAACATCCAAATACTACTATCGACCTAGATTGAACAGTTGTTAATGTTTTGTCATAGTTACTTTGTGTGTATGTGTGTGTGCACATGCGTGCGTGCACATACCCACTTAGGCATATAGTGTACCTTTCTTCTCTGAACATTTGAAAGAAAGCTGTAGATTACATCTTCTTTGGTATATATCCATCTAAAAATAGGGACATAGTCCTAATTTATCCTTTTCAAGGAAAACACTTTTTAAATATCCTATACTCTCTAGTGTTTTTTTATGGAAAAGCATCGAGATTCATGCATTACATTTGGTCGTTTGTCTTTTACATTTTATTTATAAATAGATTTGTTTTACTTTGCTTCAGAAATGTGTTTATACTCCTCCCTTTATATATTCTCACATACAAACATTCTCTCCTATTTTGTATCTTATTGATAATATAAACAATATTTAAACAACAAAGGAAAATTACAGAAATCCTGAAAGGCATGATTAACAGAGACAAATGCTTTCCTGTGTTTGAAAATGTTGATGATTGGTATCCCTTTAGCCTCAAAATTATATAAATTGTGTTATAGGTTCTTAATGATAATTTTTTAGTACAAAATTTGAATCATTTTTGGTTTTCTTTTAGGAATTCTTTTAGTTGGACCACCAGGAACAGGGAAGACACTTCTTGCCCGAGCTGTGGCAGGAGAAGCTGATGTTCCTTTTTATTATGCTTCTGGATCAGAATTCGATGAAATGTTTGTGGGCGTGGGAGCCAGCCGAATCAGAAATCTTTTTAGTATGTTTTGGTGTATTTTTCATACAGTATTAACTTTTGTTAATTTTAGAGGAAGAATGTTTCTTACCTTTCTTTGCTAATTGGTTGTGCCTGATAGTCAGCTGAAAGAGACATTGTAGAATTCTGGTTTTAGATAATATATGAGTTAATACAAAGCTGATATTAGTTTTCTGATAATATGATCATTTAAAGAGGTAATGAAAGTGCTAGATGAGGTTAGGGGCTTTTGAAGAAGTCTTAGGTTTTTGTTTTTTTGTTTTTTCTTTTTTTCATTTTATTCATCAGTTCTATGACATGTAATTAGGAGTTCTTGGCCTCTAATGTGATTTTATATATATTTGTACAATTAGAAAGAATGAATACCCCATTATATTCAGTTGTTATTTTATATCACTCTCTTTGGTTTGTTTTTCCCCATACCCCTGTTCTTAGTAAAAAATTATCTCCTTTTGTACATTTTCTTCCTGTGATTTTTTTTTTAACTTTTGACAGTTTTACGTGTTTTAATATTTACAAAGTTTTGGTTAAAAAGTGTTGGTTTCTTTCAGCTTACTTGAATTGAATACTTTCTGTCTTCATAGGGGAAGCAAAAGCAAATGCTCCTTGTGTTATATTTATTGATGAATTAGATTCTGTTGGTGGGAAGAGAATTGAGTCTCCAATGCATCCATATTCAAGGCAGACTATAAATCAACTTCTTGCTGAAATGGATGGGTAATTGAGTCTTTCTTTGTATATGGAATATGCTGATATGTTTTAAAAACTAGGATTTATCCTGTTTTTAAAATTGTTTAGATTAATAGGTCCCTGCCAGCATTTGATAAATGTAGATGTGATCTTACGGATATTGTTCTCATAAAGCATTCAATAATATTGTAGTAAACAAAAACGTTACAGATACAGGCAACAAAGTAATCTCTCTTGCAGAAAGTTGAGATTAGGTTTTTCCTCTTGGTATTGTATTGCTTCAGTACCAATTAGGTATTTTATATATCAGCTCTGCTCCTCTTCTAAATTTGTGGTGTGTATACCTTTTTTCATCTATTGCATTATATTTACAGTAGACTAATAGTCTATTTAAAGAAGTAAAAAAGTGGCCTGGTGATGCAGCTCAGGTATGGCATGCTTACTTAGCATGGAGTTCCCAATACAGACCCTGGCATCACACACAGAAAACATAAAGGCATTTGTCCTTAGACAGTTAATGGCTGCTCTTGAGTGCTGTGGTAGATTTAGAGCTTAGATCATGGTCCGTAATACAAAAAGCAAGAAATGATGTTGCTTTGAAAGAAGTGTCTTGTGCTCGCTTTGGCAGCGCATATACTAAAATTGGAAAGAAGTGTCTTAAAGTCTATAAGACATTTTGGAAATAAGTAGAAAGTCTTTTTTTTTTTTTTTTTGATCCTGGAGGGAGCACTGAACGAAAGTCCTGCCTTTTACTTTATTATTTTGTGATAGGCCCAGGCTGGCTTTGAACTGGGAACCCTTCTGCCTCGGCATCCCCAGTAGCTGGGATTAGTAGGTATGGACCACCATGCCCGTTTTAGGAGCACATAATTTGAGTTGGTAGAATTGAAAGGAATTTTTAAAAAATAAATCAGTCATCCAACACAAGCTTTTTGTGTCAGGGCATGTTTTCCTACACTTGATCTTAGCCAAAAGGCCGAGAAGTGATAGGTCATGTTTTCCTAAGTAGAGCAGATACAAAGAAATGTGATCACAGATGATCGGTGGTTTATTACTAGTGTCTCTTCTTGACTGTTAACTAAAATTCATGTTAGTTTTGTGTACATCATTGCTGTGTGTGTAGTATGCTTCAGTTTTAAGTGTAAGGGCAATCTTTTTTTTTTTTCCCTTGATAGTTTTAAGCCCAATGAAGGAGTAATCATTATAGGAGCCACAAACTTTCCAGAAGCTTTAGATAAGTAAGTATTAAAATTTTTGTAAAAATATGTTACATGCTCTACTTTATGCTAAGAAACCCATCACAAAAGATGACATTATATGATTCCATTTATATGAAATGTTTAGAATAAGCAGATTCACTAAGACAGATAAGATGAGTGGCTGCTGCAGGATTTGGGGGTGGGAGAGTGACTGCTAGTGGAAATGGGATTTCTTTTTGTTTGGATGAGAATATTCTAAAATTAGGTTGAACTACCCACCTATACACTTTAAATTCTTTTTTTTTTTTTTTTTTTTTTGGTGCTGGGGATTGAACTCAGGGCCATGAGCGTGCTAGGCAAGTGCTCTACCACTGAGCCAAATCCTAACCCCATACACTTTATATTCTGTATTATGTGAATTACATCTTAGTAAAATTATTATTATTATTATTTTTTTTTTTGTGGTGCCGGGGATCGAACTCAGGCCCTTGTGCTTGCAAGGCAAGCACTCTAATCACTGAGCTAAATCCCCAGCCCCTTAGTAAAATTATTGAAAGATTGTTTTTTAAAAAAAATATTACAAATATTTTAGGGGGGAAGCACTTTTTTGTTTGTTCTTTTAGACCAAATCTTTCTGTATTGTCCCAGCTGGTCTTGCACTCCTGGGTTCAAATGCTTCTCCTGCTTCATCGTCCCAAGTAGCTGGGACTGTAATCATGTGCCACCACTCTAGAATTATTGCTCCTTGAATGACTTACATGCACGTATTTGTTTCTGAGGGTGTATGCTACTGTAGTTACACATATATATCTAAATGAACCTTTGTTATACTTTTTTCTCTCTTTTTTTGGATGAGGTCTTGCTCTATTCCTCACGCCAACTTCAAACTCATGATCTTCCTGCCTCCGTCTCCTGAGCAACTGAGTTTATAGGCATGTGCCACCACGCTCAGCTACGTTGTGTTTGTTGAGACTGTTACTTCAGTCATGCGTTTATTGTGTGTTAGCAGTCAGCTTATTTTTATTTTCTTCTTACATTTTGCCTTTAGTGCTTTAATACGTCCTGGCCGCTTTGACATGCAAGTTACAGTTCCAAGACCAGATGTAAAAGGTCGAACAGAAATTTTGAAATGGTATCTCAATAAAATAAAGTTTGATAAGTGTAAGTCTAATTCTATAATACAAATGTTATTATCTCAACAATATGGTAATATGTACACTCACCCTCTCTGTGTTCCTTACTTGGTTAATGTCTGGAAAGACTCATTCATTTATATGTCCGTTAAAAAATATATTCCTTAATTTGTGTGTATTCAGGAAGTGCTATCTTTTTTTTTTTTTTTTTTTTTTGGTTCTGGGGCTTGAACTCGGGTCTCTGTGCTTGCTAGACAAGCACTGTGACTACTGAGCTAAATCCCCAGCATAGAGTCAGCACTACAACATGGGGCCTAAATGCCATCCATCTGTACAAGATAGATGTCTTTTTTGTTGTTGTTGTTGTTTTCGGGTGCTGGGGATTGAACTCAGGGCCTTGTGCTGGGCAGGCAGTCTACCACATGAGCTAAAGCGCCAGCCCCAATGCTATCATTTTTGATTCCTTATTCTATAAGAATTTTTCTTTGGTGTATCAAACATATACTTGGAGATGTATTTATGTGTAGATTTTTTAAAATGCAGATGTACAATGCAAAATAATTGAAAAGGCTCCAGAAACAATAGCTTATGATATAGTCAGTTTGGGGCCAAAGGGAGAAAAGGAAAATATAAAATAAGGCACATGGAATTATTATGGACGCACTTGAGATATAAACGAACCTGTTAAGGCTCCGGTGTTCTCAGAGATAGCTGAAACATTTCATGAAGCTAAATGTGTTTTCTGTAAAAGGAGAGATTTTATGTCTAAGGTATTTTAAGGTAAAATTCAGAGAACAGAACATTGTCTGTGCGTATGTTTGTTTGTTCTTAGTTGTTTTAGTTTGTTCTTAGGCTGATATCATACAGGTCGTCTTTGAAGTTTCTAATTGGTCGAATTTAGAACTTTCATGGTTTTTCCCAGTTATAATTTTAATGGCATTTTGGCACTTTTCCCTAATAATTTTAGTAAATTGAGTCTAATTTTAAAAGTAAATATTTTAAGTTACAGTTCAAAATAGTTGTATTCTAATTTTTCCTTCAAAAGGAGAGTTCTTTATGAAGTTCTTTCATTTAGATTTTAATGTTGTGTTCTCTTTTTACATAGCTGTTGATCCAGCAATCATAGCTCGAGGAACTGTTGGGTTTTCTGGAGCAGAGTTGGAGAATCTTGTGAACCAAGCTGCATTAAAGGCAGCTGTTGATGGAAAAGAAATGGTTACCATGAAGGAACTAGAGTTTTCCAAAGATAAAATTCTAATGGGTAGGTTTTTCTTTCTTTTTTGTCCTATATTTTTCATTATGTTAGAGAATGAAATTTTTTTTTTTTTTTGGTCAGTATTCTGTGTAGACAGCTAAATCCTCAGACTGTATTAAAATTAATCTTCCTCTAAAATTTCAAACTTCCTTGTCTGAGGATTTAAGATCTGTAAGAAACCATTTCACGTATTCTCAATTTGAGAGGCAAACAATTTCCTTAGCTTGTTTTAACTTGTAATTTAGTAGTAGTATCCTTGACTAGCATGTATGATGCATTGAACTTGATAACTAACACTGCAGATAAAAAGTAAGGTTATAGGAACACAGAAATATGTACTGGGAAATAGCAACGCAGTATGGCCTATTAACATACGGATTTTAGTAGCTTATGTGATTGTACTGGTGGTTGTGGTAGGCACCCATGCATTTCCTCTTACCCAACATTCCTGATAAAAAGAGTAGTTAATTTTACACTGTTTAATTTTTATTTTAAATCTTGAATTGGCTTAAAAACGGATTAATTGGGGTTGGGGACTGAGCTCAAGTGGTAGAGTGCTCACCTGGCAAGTGCAAGGTCCTGAGTTAGATCCCTAGCACTCAAAAAACAAACAAAAAGGGCCTGAGTTCGATCCCTGGCACCACAAAAAAACAAAACAAAACAAAAAAAAGAAACAAAAAGATTAATTTTAACTTCTGATAAACTGGAAGTTTGTTTTTTAGAAAGAGAATAATTAAGCTTCCCTTTTCGATGTAAGGATTAAGATAATAGTTTCCTTTTTTGTTTTCCTGTGTTTTGTTTTGTGTTACTAGAATTCAAAGCCAAGGCCTCTCAGATACTAGGCAAGTGCTTTACCACAGAAGCACATCTTCAGCCCAGTGTGATAGTTTTTGACAGTTTTGGTTTGCCTTTAAAAGTATGTTTTAATTTCTTTGTGTCATAGGTTGAATTCTACTAATTTTTAAAACTTACACTGTTTAAAATATTTGTTAATACAGTATTAAATTGTTAACTCTTAAGAATGACTTCAAGAAGAATGGTTTGTTGTTTGGGGGCAGGTGTGGTTGTTTTATTTCAGTCCCAAAGCAGATACTTCATTTGCCATAGGGAATGAATTTTGTAAGTACCCCTCTCCTATGCAGTACTTAATTTAAAGTTTTGTTTTAGGTCCTGAACGAAGAAGTGTGGAAATTGATAATAAAAACAAAACCATTACAGCCTACCATGAATCTGGTCATGCTATTATTGCATATTACACAAAAGATGCAATGCCTATCAACAAAGCTACAATCATGCCACGAGGGCCAACTCTTGGACATGTAAGTTTCTTATAGTTTTTTATTTGCTTTCAGATAGAACTTTCCAGAAGCTTATGGGGAGTTCTGATTACAGTGAAGTTACTTTTTAAGTTTTGATACTTTCTCTTTTTAAGTTCATGAACCTTTTAAAATCAGAGAAATTTGTGAAACTTTTGTTAACAAAGAACATTTTCATAATATATTTCATATGTTTTCTATTTACGTTA
The DNA here is from genome assembly GCA_004026905.1 of Hystrix cristata. Taxonomy (NCBI): domain Eukaryota; kingdom Metazoa; phylum Chordata; class Mammalia; order Rodentia; family Hystricidae; genus Hystrix; species Hystrix cristata. The sequence continues at coordinate 75,741 of PVJO010007627.1, forward strand.
CAAAACTTAACTGATAGCAAGCTCTGATTCTTTTTTTTTTTTTTTTGTGGTGCTGGGGATCGAACTCAGGCCCTTGTGCTTGCAAGGCAAGCACTCTAATCACTGAGCTAAATCCCCAGCCCCAAGCTCTGATTCTTAAATATCTTATTCGTCTGCTAGTTGGAAAGAGAAATTATGTGTCATTATGACTAATTCCAGAGTTTTTCTAAGATTTTTTTCATTTAGTACAAGTTTCATTCTCGTATCTTTCCATTATATGACATGTTAGACATTGTTATGTAATTGGCAATAAATTAGTCCTGTTGCAGCTTTATCCAACTGTTGCTTACAAAAAGCTCTTTGACTTCATAATTTTTCTTACTGTCTAAATTGCTGCTTTTGTCATTGGTCACCTACTGACTAGTAAACGTCTTACCTTTCAGCATCATTGTATTAAATACTATCGGTGGTGAGAATTGAATGGTATTCTGGTTTTTAATGTAACTCTTTCAGAATGATCTGGTTATTTTTCAATTGTCTAGGTGTCACTGTTGCCTGAGAATGACAGATGGAATGAAACTAGAGCCCAGCTACTTGCACAAATGGATGTTAGTATGGGAGGAAGAGTGGCAGAGGAGCTTATATTTGGAACTGACCATATTACAACAGGTTGATTTTAGATAGTGGCTTTACTTTAAATTGTGTTTGTTGGTTTAAGGATTTTTTTTTTAAATTGACTTTTTTTTTTTCCAAACTTCTAGGTGCTTCCAGTGATTTTGATAATGCAACAAAAATAGCTAAGCGGATGGTTACCAAATTTGGAATGAGCGAGAAGGTAATAGTTTTAATCATTTTCTTGTATCAGATGATGTACCAAGTATCTCTTTGAGAGATCTGATTATTAGTAACAGTTTCCCTGTCACATTCCGGATACATTTGAGCGTGTTTGCTCTAAACACTGTTGTAGTAATATTCTGAGTAGCAGAAATGTAGCATTCTCTTAGCTGCTCAGAATTATGTAGATAATAACTGTTACTTCATAAGTTAACCGGTGACAAAACAAAATTATTTAACCTTTTCATATAGTATAAAAGAACCTACTTTCTAAGCCCCCTTACTTTACCTTTTCCATATATTTCATATTTCCATATTATTGCTGTGATTCCATCAAGCACTTCTATACCCTGAATTTTGGATTTCTAGATTTGGAGTAGTAGCCAGGGTTTCTAAGAATGTAATAGAAGCAGACTTGAATGATTTTAAAATTTTCTGTCTTGTTCACAGTTAGTATTTTGATTTTAGTCTTTTTAGTTTCAAAAGAAGGATGAAATTTCTTTGCCCTGAAAAACACTTTTCTATTCTTCCCCACTTGTTTTCCTTATGTGTAGGCTAGTTCTTTCTCTGTTAAATTCTTTGGTACTTCGGGCTTTCCTGCTCAGTGATGCTCTTCTCTTTGTTTTTAGCTTGGAGTTATGACGTACAGTGACACAGGGAAGCTGAGTCCTGAAACTCAATCTGCCATTGAACAAGAAATAAGAATCCTTTTAAGGGTAATAAGGGTATTATATGTTTGAACTTACTTGTTTTAGAGATAAGGTGAATAAATAAGTAAAGTAAGTCCCTAATTTACGGATGAGTTCCATCCTGGTAGAATGTTCAAAAGTCGGATTCATTCGTAAGTCTGACAAAGTGAGTCTTATACACCTTTGACACAAATGTACAATGTAAGCCATAAGACAACCACACACACACACACACACAAAAATGCAGTAAATCCCTGACTGTACTGTACTACTGTACACTATCACAGCAGAACCGTGTGTGACAGTGTCCAACAGACATGTGAGCAACTTCCATAATTTGTTCGCATCTACAAATGTTCATAGCGAGGTCTGTTCGTATCTGTGAAAGTGCGCAATTCGAGTGTTCATAAATTGGAGACTTACTGTACTTTAAAAATGATAACAAGGGATCAGGTGTGATGGAGCACACCTATAACCCCAGCACTTGGGAGGCTGAGGCAGGAGGATCACAATGAGTTTAAAGCCAGCCTGGGCTACATAGTTCAAAGCCAGTGTGAACTACATAGCGATATCCTGTCTCAAATAAAAGACAAAAAAGCAAAACAAAGAGATAACAAGGGCTGAGGATGTTGCTCAGTGGTAGAGCACTTGCCTAGCATGTTTGAATCCCTGGATTTGATTCCCAGCACCACAAACAAAAAAGTGGTGAAAATGAAAGGTCTTCAGTAGAAATAGCACTCTGTAAAATAAAAAATATGTGCATTTTGAAGCAATGACTTAAATATGTTATCAGAGAACCCCTTTTCCTGAATTTGGGTCCTTACTTTATTTTGACCATGGGCTGAGTAGAATTCAGTTCTACTGTAGCTAATGTAAGAAGTGATAGAATGAGGGCTATTGTGTACCGAATCTCTATGTCCGTTTTCCCACCCTGGCATAGATGTACGTAGCAGATACTACCGGTCATTTGATTTGTGTCCAGCAGTGTACATGCGCTCGTAATGCAGAATAAACACAGCAGAGGACCTTTTGGCTGCATTGTCCCATACAGATTAGGGTAAAGGGCTGTCCAAGAGTAAATTCAGGGGGTTCAGCCAGTAGGGACTGTGGCATATTGTGGGTCCTTGGATTAAGATGGCAAATAGAGATGAAGAACATGGATGGCTTCAAGAGACACTGCAAAAAAAAAAAAAAAAAAAAAAAACCACTGCTGCAGTAGCTTCAGTGTTTTTGTGATATTTTGTGGTGGTTAAGAGCATTTAAACCTGTTTAATAAGTAACTGCCTCATGCAGCTGTATAATTTTTTTGTGCCATTCATTGAAGAAACTGGAGACTAAACCTTGGCTAGTGCTGGTGGTAGGTAGGCCATGAGTTCATTTTTATGTATGTTGACTATGAAGCCCTTAGTGAAGGTTTCAACCTGAAACTAAGTATGTGTGTCTGGATCTTGATGGAGCAGTTGCTAGTGTGTTCACTTGGATTTTAAAGTTCTCCATTCTTCAAGCAGGTCTTGGAGAAAACTAACGTGCTGAGGGTCAACATGGTTAGTGAATGAGGAATGCAGTCAGGGTATTTGGCACAATGAAGGGAATCACATATGATCTGAGAGTGGTGACAGAATGTAGTGTCTGGAATAAGCACATAAGCAATGTTTGAGAGCTTGAGGAAATCAATCTCAGCAGTAAAGAACCAGGTTTTGGCTACTCAAGGTAGAAGGAATGCTGTGAGAAGGCAGAGACTCTTCTGAAACATTTTCTAAATCCTTTCGTTATAAAAACTTTGCATACACTGTTTATACTGAAATTACCTGCACTCTAGAACCAAGCTCTTAAATGCTTTTTTAAACTAAGTCAATGGATTTTTGAGCTGTTCTTTTCTCGTTGCTTATTGTTTTTTTCTTCCCCTATATTTTCTGCGGCTTATATATCTGCTTTTCTATTTCAGGAGTCATATGAAAGAGCAAAACATATCTTGAAAACTCATGCAAAAGAGCATAAGAATCTAGCAGAAGCTTTATTGACTTATGAGACTTTGGATGCCAAAGAAATTCAAATTGTTCTTGAGGGGAAAAAGTTGGAAGTGAGATGATAACTCTTCATGCGGATGCGTTGCTGGTTTTATTGCAAGAACATAAGTATCATTGCAGTAGTCTTTTGCAGTGCTTTCTTCCTCATTTTTGACTTCATGATTTCATATAATTCAAGTGTGTGAAACACTTTGTCAGCCTTTCGTCACATTTATGTAATTTTGCTTATTCTCATGACGACATCTATTGGAAATTAGCAATCTACTGCAAATATATTTTAAAAAAATAAAGAAGTATTAGGATTGGAAACAGCTTCTTTGAGAAACGTCAATCAGTTGTTACGTTGAAAGTAAATAATGATTTTATCGTTGGTTACTCTACTGGTTATGAATCAAAATTGTGCCTTTAGCTTCTGGTAAGTATTTTTAATTTGCAAGGTAAGGTTATTGAAGAACTATTATTATCTCGATAGTAACATTTCTTTTTGATAAAGAAATTATGCTTTTGTAAACTTCCCCCCATGCCAGTTTGTGGTACCAACTGAATCTAGGCCTTGTGCATGCTAGGCAAGTGCTCAAACACTGAGCTACATCTCAGCCCTTTCTAATTTAGAGACAGGGTCTTGCCAAGTTCCCTGGCTGACATTGAACTTGTGATTCTCCTTCAGTGTCCTAAACAACAGGGATTACAACCACATACCACCATACTTGACTGTAAACCATGTTTCTGTGTCTATCATGGAAACCTCGTTAAGATGCAATTAATTATGCTACAGATTGCCATATATAAAATGTTTTTTATTTTTTATTTTTATTTTTTGTGGTGCCAGGGATCGAACTCAGGGCCTTGTGCTTGCAAGGCAAGCACTCTAATAACTGAGCTAAATCCCCAGCACCTATAAAATGTTTTTTAAAACATGCAAGAGGAGAGAATTGTAAACACAAAGATACAATCAGAATTTAAATGATTATAACCTTTTAAAAGTAGAGCACGTGTTTCCATATTCTTTTTTTTTAAGTTTACTATGATTATGACTAATGAAATTTATTTCAGAGCAATAGTGTTTTGTTAAATAAGTTAACAAACTTCATTCTGAATAATTTTGTAATTAGGCTTAATCTCAAAAGCAAAATTAAACCAAAAACCCATTCGGCTTCAGAGGGAGCTTTTGAGTTTCCCTGGGTTAGAAATGGAAGGATGTGTTTACTTTTTATTCTGATTTTGTGATTATGAACACGTTGTTACAGGATTTACGTAAGAGTTTTTAGAGTGCGTTTGTTGGTTTTACACTCAAATTATTTCCTTGAAGTGATTTTATTAAAATTACCTCCAGTTTTCTAAAGCTTCAGCTGTATATGGTCTTCATTAAAGATAGATGAGTTAGAGTTTATGATGTGATTCTTGACTTTCTTTTTTTGTTTTTTTGTTTTTTTTACTTTAATAATCTTAAATTTCTTTGTAATTTCAAACTGAGAAATGTTACCAGAATAATACAAGGACACCCTCTTATATACCCTTGATTCATATTT
>PVJO010007628.1:0-45253 GCA_004026905.1 Hystrix cristata
AATAGGCTTTCTTTATTCTACTCCTAAATTCTTACTGTCGATAATGAGTTACAGGAGCCAATTGCCAATATTATGTTATAAGGAATGTTATGGGGTTAACAACTCTAAGAAAATCAGTATTTCAATATTAGAGGTGATTTTCTGAAAGCAGTACTACATTTTCTATCTTTGAAATAACAATTAAGCTTTTCATGATGTCATTTTAAAATAAACCCAGAGAGGCTGGGGACTTAGCTCAGTGGTAAAGCACTTGCCTAGCAAGCACAAGGTCCTGAGTTCAATCACCAGCATCCAAATATAAATAAATAAATAAACAAACCCAGAATCATAAAGAACATTACCTGTACTGTCTTAGTGCTGGGAATGTTCATTTTTTCTGTCATTTTCATCTCAGGTACAATAAGTAAGTTTCTTGTTACACCCATTCTGCTTTGAGTGGCACCAGCATATCCTTTCTTCGGGATTTCTTTTGCTTTTTCAGTAAAGCTAATAGACTTCTTTGATTGTAAGGCACTACTCCTATATAAGAAAAGTTAAAAATAATTCACAGGATCCAGAATTAAAAAGAAAAATCAACCAATAATAAAAAGGTAAGCCTTCATTTAAAAATGTGTGAATAATCTACATACATAACATGAAATAGTAATAGCTCCTTGAGATATTATTTTGTGTTAGCGTAGTTTTAGGGAGTTCTTCTGCACCTTTTCTAACACAATCACCCTAGGATTTGCTATTGACATCATTTTATGTCAAGTCATAGAGGCTGAAAGGGAAATAAATATTGCTACTATGGTTGAGATTTGACACAGGCAGTAAGATCCAAATCTATGTGGATTTCTCTGAGTCTTAGCTTCCTTATTTATAAAAGAGATAATAACAGTACTTAATTCATAGTTATTATGAGGATTAAATGAATTATTTATATATTATAGTTAGGCAGTGCCTAACTATGTAGTAGTGCCCTACTGTGTAGTAAGGACAAATAAGTGTACCACGCAGGTAGTCAGGCAGATTTAAAAACCTGGGACAGAATAATATGTTTGTGTCTGAACAAATGATGCAATAACTTTTACTAAGAAGAATCAAACTATATGTACCCAATATGAAAATATAATTTCAGGGTTGGGGATGTAGTTTAGTGGTTAGAGTGCTTGCCTAGTAAGCACAAGGGCCTGAGTTCAATCCCCAGCACCAAAACAAAACAAAAAAAAAGAAATATATATATGTTTTAAAATAAAATTTTACTTTTGGATTTATTCTGTGAGTTCTGTAAGACAGGAACAATGTTTATCATTTTATTCTCTGTATAATACATTTCTATAAAGTGAGGATGATCTTTCCTTAGATGATAGAAAGGAAATGTGCTTCCAAATAAAACATTTTCAACAATACCTTTACATTTAAATCCTAAAAGATCACATAAGAATAAAATATTTTTAAATGACAAAAATCAACCCATGTTTTGTATTTTTCCTTCACAGCACTTACTACTACCTTACATTTTGTCTCCTGCTTTCTCTTCCTCCATGGACTGGAGGATGGGAACTCTTATTCATCATTCTATCCTTGGCATACATCACAGTGTCCTGTGTACTATAAGTACTAAATATTTTTAAATAAATTGAGAAAATTAATTCCTTCCATACACTGTTTTCAATTGTTTGAATTGTTTATATTATTTTTAAGTAACCAACCCTGTCCTCCTTCCTTTAGTCTCCTTTGGTCTCTATACACCCCTTTAGTTGTGGGTGAAGGATTCTACCCCCAACATCGTTAACAAAACTATCAAAAAGTATTGATCACGTAAAAACTCTAGATTATTTCTCTGCCATCTTTAAATTCTTCTTCTGTCTCCTGCAATCCATTTTTATCTCTTTTTTCCTCTTTCAATAAGAGGCCATTTTTATCCAAGATCAATCTTTTAGCTGCACTCTGAAACTGTCTCTTACTGCTTTCTCAGAATTCTTCTCCATCGGTAATTTCAGGTCTGTTATTCATTTCCCCAGAGTATATAATTATGTCCCAGGCATCCTCTCAAGGTAAACATTTTACCTTTAGCTTGTCTTCCTCTACTTATTACTACATGTGCTACATTCTGGGGAAAAAAATTGGCATGTTGACCATGTCCTGAGACTCTATAGGAAACTGACTCCACTGTAGTGGACTGATTGATCTGGTGGAAGGAATTTGAAAGCAGCTCAGCATTCTCACTGTGGCCTACGTACTGCTGGTTGCTTTTGGTCAGATTTATAGTGAAACTTTGAGGCACAAAGCAGAGCAGAAGATTTTGAAAAATTTAAATTTTGGCCCTAAAGGAATCATGTGTAAAGTTGGAGTCAAAAGAGGTGTGGTTGCTGAAGGTTTAGCACCATTTAAAAGAAACCAAGTACTTTGTGCAGGGACAAAAAGAAAGATGACTTCAGGGCATCTCAGGAATCATCAAAGCCTCACTCACAGTAGGCTCAAGGGTGCAAAATGATCACCTTTTCATTGGAAACAGAGTCCCTGGGACCTTTGCTTGAGAGAACCTCCTAGAGAACTGGCTCCCACAATTTATTTCACTGTGCTCAGCCATCTAAGTACAGGATATTGCAGCCACAGTCTAATAGGACCTGACTACTTCTTCCACTGATAGCAGACCTTCATGTCATCCACATGATGCTGGTTTTATCAGCATGCAGAATGCAAGAATTATGAGATTAGGAAGGCTTTCACCCAGATTTTAGAGGAAGGCTAGGAGGCCAGGCAAGGAGCCCCTGAGAGGGCAGTGGGTGAAGCTATGAGAATGAAGCCAACAGTGCAGTGGAGACACCAGGAAGTCAGAGATGCCACGAATGTGGAACATTTGCTAAAGTAAATTGCAGGTTGTGAGTGGTGCCAGGCTAAGAGATAGGCCACAGGAGTGCTATCACCCACACCTTCCACCACCACATGCCCTGGATTTTGGACATGGAACTACAGGTTTTAATACTTGTTTATCTGGGCTTTGGTCTTGCTTTGGTCTGATTCTTTTTCATCCTCCAAATCCTCCCTCTTGAATGGAGATTTTACTATGTGCCATTATACTTTGGGATTATGTAATTTGTTTTTGATTTTTACAGGGGTTCATAGTCAGAAGTTTGCCTTGATTCTCAGAAAAGACTTTGACTTGGGCTTTTGGAAATGTTGTAACTGTTCAGACATTGGGCAGGGAATTAGTGGGTTTCTGATTGTGCACAGGACAGTGTATCATGTCTGCCAGAATTATGAACTTATTGGTGATTAAGTATGGCTTAAAATGTGTCTGGTTGTCAAGCTGACAAAGGTGGATTGTGACCATTAATTGTGATGTGTCGGTTTGACTACACTAAGAAACACCTAGGTGATTAGTAAAGCACACTTCTGGGTGTGTCATGATTTTGGATATTATATATGCTCCTTGCCTCTTTTCTCTCTTGTGCTGTTCCTATGCTCTGATTCTTGGTGGAACTTTGCTCTATCAGGCCATTCTGCCATGATGTTCATGACCTGGAGCCAGCCAATCATGGACTAACTGCTCCAAAACCCTGAGCCAAATTATGCCTCTCTTTCTTTAAAATGTGGGATTTGGGTATGATTCTCAGTAACAGGAATGGTGACTAACAAGCACTGTATATTCCACTTCCTAATGGCAGTTTACCCCTCATTACCACATCCCTTCTCCTATCTTCTGAAGATTTTATATACTGAATCACTGGCTTTCTCCTCAATATTACACAGGGCACAATGATTAGATATTTCAACATCCACGAAGGTAATCCTTCTACCACCTGGGACCCAGCTCTGAAATCTTCTCACATAAATGAACTTACCTGCCTTGCTACTTGAACCACTTACTCCCCTTACTCTCATGGTCATACACCTGACCTTGTCTTTGGAAAAATCAATGACTACTTCCTATTTTCCAACTTATACGCTCTTGAACTCCAGCATCAACTATTCTTCGATACTATTACAACCTTCAAGGCTTTGATTCTAGCACATTTAATCACTTATTTGTCTCTCATGCTATCTCTTCCCTTTTAATCTTCAGGTTATTATAACTGGTAGTTAACTATTACAATCATACATTACTTACATTCTCACACCCTCTTCCCTTCTATTTCAATGTATTTTCTGGCGAAATGAAAACCATGGTTAATTATCCTCTTACTTTGAGCCTATATCTGTATATCAACCATGTTCCTAGCTTCTATAATAATGAACCTTTAACATAAGGCTTACCTGCAGAGGTTGGACAACCCTTTTTCTGGACAACATGACAATAAAATGCCTGAGTTACCCTTCCTTGGCTTCCCTGTACCCCCTCTCAAGAGTCCTCCTCCTAGGAGTACACTTTTCTTTTCTTTTTTTCTTTTCTTTTCTTTTTTTTTTTTGAGGCAGGGTCTCGCCATGTAGTTCAGGCTGCCACTGAACTCACTTTATAGCCTACACTGGCCTCGAACTCAAAACAATCCTCCAACAGCCTCTCAAGTGCTAGGATTACAGGTGTCCACTACCACACCTGGCCACTTTACAAATACAAACCAAATCTAGAGTACCTGCTCCAAACCACCTCCTTATGGAATGCTCAAATTCTGGGCCACAACACCTTTCCTAATAACTCCACACCCAAATGCTACATCAACAAATAGCCCCTGTGTCCCAGAACCCACTGCCACATCACCTAGTCAAGTGAAACGACTTCTCTTGTAGTCCTGCCCATTTTTGTTAAAGGACACTCTATTCCTCCAGTTGGTGAGTGAAAAAATTTTCACATATATCTAGAGTCTACCACTCATTTGTCAACACCCTCGTGGTCGTTACCCTGGCCCAAACTGCCCTGCCTCTCTTGGATTATTGTATTGGCCTTTGACTCTTCCTGCTTAACCTTAGTTCCTGCAACTCTGTCATCCATACAGCAATCTGACTTTTTAAAGTGTAAGATCATATTGCCACTCTGCTTGAGGCCCTTCATTTCCCAATTCATTCCGAATAAAATCCCAAGTACTTACTATGACCTGAAAAGTCCTCTATCAGTGATGAACCTTTTTTTTGGGGGGGTCAGATTACTTTCATATATCTAAAAATAAGCAATTAACTAAAGTATCTTACAAATAATTCAAAAGAGTTGATGACACTCTAATTTACGCGCTAAATAAACCGAAAACAAATGCCCCAAATTACTTTTAACGAATGTGGGCTGAGGATTTAGCTCAGTGGTTGGAGTGTTTGCCTTGCAAGCACAAGGCCCTGAGTTCAATCCCCATGAACCAAAAAAAAGTAACAAAATCTCAAAAAAAAAAAAAAAAGTAACAAAATCTCAAACAACTTTCTTGTTGAATTTTTCTATTTTTTTCAATAGTAACACCATAAATATAATACCTCAAAACTTAATTCTTTCTTCCATGAACACATTTATCCTCACAACATCCCTGTGAGGTAGGGAACAGATCAGGTATTAATTTTGTTGGCTTCAGGAGGGGAAACTAAAGCACACAGAAGTTAAATAATTTGTCAGGGTCACAAAGAGTAGAATGAGGATGGGCTTGGGGGTTGGGATGTCAGGGTGAGTCATTTATAAACTTGAATTTGGGGAACTAAAACATCTTCAAACGTCGGGACATTTGGCCCAAGGAAGCTGAAAATCAACCACCTCACAGTAGCCAAGATTGGAGTATTTGTTATTCTTTTCGAAGTGATGTTTGGGTGCTCCTTCCTGTATTTTCCATCCTTATAGTAATACAAAAACAATAAATATTAATAAGAAAAGGGGAATATGACTTCGCCATCAGCATACCCAAATGTGAAAATCCTTCATAGAAGTGCTTATTAAAAATAGTAACATGAGTCATAGAACACTAAATTAGCATGAAGGATTCTAAATTATACTGTGATATAAAAAAACAAAAACTCATGGAAGATCTTCACTATCTGAAAAAAAGGTAGAAAAAGGTAGGTGGATTGTAGGGGCAGAGTATATCTGACAGATTTGCCACACAGGGACACAACTTTTCTTTAACTAGAAGCTAGACATATTTTACTCTGCCAGTGCTGCTTCTGAAGAGGCCAGAGGTTGCAAGAGAGAAAAACAACACTCTCTTCCCTAGATGCCAAGTGCAGTTTCCAGTGTTCTCAGCCCGTCAGCCTGGTTGCCACATTCTGTTAAAGTTTGAATCTCCTTGAAAATTTCCATGATTGTTAGGACCAGATTCCATTGTAGGCATATCTTGTCCATTTGGCATCATGCCTAGTGGTTGTTCAACTGTGCTTTGCTGCCTGACACTTCGCTCTGGGCAATCCAAGCTTGAGCCCACGCAGCCCCGTCAGTCTGGCTTGGATCCTGTTGGTGTTGGAATGACCGCATCCATTACTATTGGTTCAAGGGCCACTGCTGCCAAGGTTGCCCTCCTTGACCCCACATCTTTTCTTCTGTTTAAAACTTAGGTTGACTCAGACTACAGCTTGAAAGGATAACAGCAGATTTATGCCCTGCCCTCGGTCAGGAACACTGCTGTCACCACTGCTCTTGCAATACCTCTCCAACCCTTTCCATGCTTCATCTTCCTCAGTGATGAACCTTTTAGAGCTTTCAATAACAGCCTGTTGCGACCTATGTGTATCCAGATAGGCTTCTGATCTCATCTTCAGTCATTCCTCCCATTTACTTTGCTCCAGCCATGTTGGCATCCTCAATATCATACATTTCACACAGAGCCTTGGCACTTACACACTGCCTGAAATGAACTTTCCCATACATGTACATGCTAGCAATTTCACATTCTTCAGGTCTTCACCAATGACCATCCTTTCAGTGTGGCTTTCCTGGCTCCCCTACCTAAAATGTCAAATATTCCTCTTAGGTAATTTATATCCTTTTGCTTTATTTTTCTCCTTAGCATTTCTTACTAACAGTTTACCTTTTCCTTATCTTGTGAATTACATCTTTCTTAGAATATGTTACATGAGGTTAGGGATTTTGAGCTGTTTTATTTTTCTGCTGTATGCCTACCATAGTACCTAATACATAGTAGCTGCTTTATAAGTATTTGTTGAAAGAAAAACACTCCCAAATCACTATATCCAATTTGAAACATTCTTTAATCTTCATAGTTATGTGTGTAAGAGTCTATGTTTTGCCCAAACTGAACAGATGTTAGTGGAATTAGGGGAGGTGAAAGAAAGGGGGTAATGAAGAGCATGAAAACAATGCACCCTGAGCACAGGTCATTGAGAACAATGCAGACAGAAAGGCACAAGGTGTGGTATATATACATAATTCTAAATGATTCAATTAGCTGCATAAAGGAAAACAAAATTAAGGTTAGAAAAAATAACAGGGTGAGTTTTGGTAGTGCCTTTACTTTCTCATAGGAAAAATAAAGTAATCAAAACTATGCTTCAGAAAAACTTGGTGGTACACAGAACACAATGGAAGGGAAACAACCAGTAGTTAAGATGTTATGGCAATAGTCCAGTTGAGAAATATTCGAGAGCTACTCAGGTGTGGCAAATGTAGAAATAAAATGAGTGCAAAACACAAGTACTAAACAGGTTTTTCTGTATTTTGATGCTTTGACACTTGGGCCTTGCTGACTCTGAACAGTGAAAGACTAGCCCAGCCTGCAAGTACACATTTCATCCCCAAGGTCATCAATTTAAATCCATAACCCCAACCACCTTTTATCGGACTCTCATAGGGCCCTAACCTGTTTGCTGTCACCCCGGGGAAGGTATCAGAAAAGAGTCACCCCGAGGTCAGAATCCACTGAAATTATTCAAATTAAACACTCCTAAACCTGCTACTGACTGGTGCCCAGGTTTTCCCCAGCTCCCTTTCCTTCAGTTACTATGAAAAGGGCATGATTTTGGGGTTTTCAAATTATTTTAGAATGATTTTTGTTTTAATTTACATGAATTCATCTTAATTTGACTTTGAGATTTCCATACCTGAAGGTGAAAACAAAATCCTGACGCACAACTGTGCCGGTTTAAGCTTGGTTGTGTCTATTTGATTGGCTTTAGGATCAGCACAGAGTTGGTGGACACACTTCTGGACGCCTGGGTGGGTCTGGAGGTGTGACCCTGGGGTACGGTCCCTGGCCTCTTCCTCTCTGCCTCTGTTCCCTTCTCTGCTTCCTGGCCATCAAGAACTAAGCGGCTTTGCTCCACCACGCCCTTCTACCATGACATTTCTACCTTGGAGACAGCAGACCATGAACAAATTCCCTTAAAATGTGAGACAAATGAAATGCCTCCTCAAATTATGCGTGTTATGAATGCTGGGAATTGTGTTCAGCAGTGGGAAAGCTGTCTAATGTAAAATCCTCATGCATTTCTTTGCTCAATCTAACAATTATTTATTGAGCATGTTCTTCATTCAAGGCAAAGGAGGACACAGCAAGAACAAAACAAAAATCTTTGCTCTTGAAGAGAACCATTCCCGTATTAGTCACTTTCCCCTCACTGAGACAAACTACCCCAACACTTGGAGCTTAAAGATGCGGTTTTGGTTTGTACCTTGATGCTCCTGCAAAGCCTCAAGCACTCACAGCTGGGGCTCTGGGGAAGTGACCGGATCATGGGAGCCTGATGCTCACCAGTGATTAGTCCATTAATGATTTCATAGCTAAATGTGAATTGGAAAGTGAAGCCTGCCTGGTTGGAGGAGGTGAGTCACTGGGGGTGGTGGCCTGGAAGGATTCTCTCTCTTGATCCGCTCTGCTTCCTGCCCTCATGCTAAGAGCTATTTCTCCTCTGAGGCTGCCTTGCCTTGGAACCAGCTGTTATGGACTGAAACCTCTACAAACTGTAAGGCAAAATAAACCTTTTCTTGTTAAATTGAGGGTGTTGGGTATTGTGTTTGTGATGGGAAGGTAACTAACAGGGGGAGAGATTTACCTGGCTCATGATTTTAGAGGGTTCGGTCCACAGCAGGCCAGCTCCAATGCAGAAATAGTGGTAGATGGGCCTGGCAGAGGAAAGCTACTCACAGCAGTCAGGAAGCAGACAGGAGAGTCAGGGACAGGACTATACCTCAGTGGCCTACCTCTTCCAACCAGGCTCTGCCGCCTAACAGCACCTTCTGCTATACTCCTAAATAGGTTAATGCACTGATGAGTACGGCACCCCGTAATCCAATCATCTTCCAAAGGCCCCACTTCTGAACACATAAGACTTCTGGGGAACATTTTAGATATACACAACTGTAACAATTCCTTAGATGAAGACAGCTTAATAAGCCTCTATAAAAAATACCTGTAGAGAGAAAATTGTATGAAAAAATGAAGAAAGAGTAAGGGACTGAAATGTTAGGAAGGAGTATTATTTTATGCATGGTGGCATCTGAAAGAAATGAAGAATCACAGGATGATCTGGGGACATAATATCCAAAACACACAGTACACACACAGATAGTGTGTGTGATGTGTTGTGGAGCCCATGTGGGGTGCAATTACACAAGAGAAAGAGTTCAAAGCCTGATCTTGTGGAGCCTTGTAAGAATGGGAGCATTTACTCTGCAGAAATAAAAACTCAAAGACGGCTTTGGGCAGAAAAGTTGCACAGTACTACATGAAGGGTGTTAGCAAAGAGACTCTGCAGGTAGCTGACACAATGTGATGATGACTTACCAGAGCAGTAGTCTGAATTTATTTCGCAGGTGCAAGTACTGACTGTGTAGGATATGAGAAAAGTTAAAGGTAACTGCGGGGTTGGTTTTTTTTTCCTTCTTCTTCTTGAGTAACAAAGTAAAATGTGCCACTTAATGAAATGGGAAACTAAATTGGAAAAGGGGAAGAGTTACATTCACTTCCGAATGTAAATTTGGGAAGTCTGTTAACTTCCACGTGCAGATTCCTTTTGTTTAACTCTATTACTTGCCGAGGTCTTGGCTAGAGCTAAAAACTTGTGAATCATCAGTACAGGCAATTCTTAAAGGTGTAAGGAAATAGCGAAAAGAACAAGTTCAAGGAATGACACCACTGACAATGGAATACTTATTATAGGAGAGATGAGTAACTGCCAGTAAAATACTTTCAAAAGAAAAAGCCAAGAACCAAGGGAAGACCTAGGGAAGGGTGGTGTCCCAGAAAGGAACTGTGTATTTCAAAACAAAGGATCAATGCAGATCTAAGCTGCTCATTGGCCAGCTGAGAAGTGTAAATTGGTAACTGCATTTAGCTGGATGGCTCTTAATGACTTTAAAAAAGCTTCTTCGGTGGAGTGGTAGAATGGACAAGACTCGGTATCATATTCAAAGGCAAATGCAAGGTTCTCTCCCAAGAACTTTCAACAAGTTTTACGGAAAAAAAGATTAAGTGAGCTGGAGGAGATCGGAGGAGAGGGGACAAAAGCGATGTGGAATTACGGACAGAATGAACTGGGGCTGTTCGAGTAAAGCAGCCAGTGAGGCAAGTCCGCACAGCAGCGCGCTCCTCCCCAGTCTTGTTCATCTGCCGCAGTACCGTAGCATGCTGTAAGCAGGAGGGATTGCGACTAGAATGGTGTAGGAATGGCACAAAAATCCTGCAGAACTGAGCATTGTAACGCTCGGTCAGGAGGCTCCCCAGGTGAGGCGCAATGAGCGTCTAGACACAAAGGGACTGCAAACTGGAAAACCAAACACAAGCAAAATCCAGCAGTGCCAGGAGGGAGACAGAGCCTAAACAAAGCAGCTCTCCAGAAAGCAAGCGCAGCGGTGTCCCTGCCGCCCGGGAGCTGCAGCGGGTACCCCGATGCCGTCGGGTCACCCAGTCCGGATCTGAGACGGGACTTAGGGGATCCCGGGGGCCCCCAGAGAACAGGTCCCTATCCCGGCGCCGGAACTTACGAGTGGCTCGGCGACTTGCGGCCGCTCTTCGGAGAGCCCGGCATGGTGGCTGGGGGATGGGGAGCCGGGGCCACCAGTTCCAGGCCGCGTCCGCAGACCCCGCACCCAACTGCCGGCGCCGCGGGTCGGGCCCGGAGCGCGTGGCGGGAGCCATGGCGACGGCGGCCCGGGCAACAAGCCGCCGCGCGGTTGGCTGGCGGCGGGGGCCGAGGGAAGGGTGGAGGCGCAGGGGAGGGCAGCGGGTTGGCGGAGGGAAGCAGCTGCGGACACCGCCTTCGGGGGAGGAGGCGGAGGAGGCGGAGGCGGGCGGCCGGGCCCAGGCCCCTCCCAGGCGGCGAGTCTCCGGCTGCAGGCGGATGGATGGGGCGTCTTCAGGCGGTGGTGGCAGCAGCGCGGACAGCGGCGGGCGCGGCGGCAGCGGCTGTAAGTGGGGGCGGCTCCGACTCCGCTCCCCTTCCCCTCCCGCGCGGGTGGAGGGCGCCCCGAGCAGTCCTCAGCGCCTTTCGCGGCGTCCCCTCCCCCACCGCGGAGCGCCGCCCGGAAGACCCTGCACTTCCGGGGCGGGGCTTCCGCAGGACGCGCCGGCCCCCGAGGGCGCGTGCGCAGCGCCCAGGCCGCCCGACCCCTCCCGGCCGCCGTCCATCTCCCTCGGCGGCGGCGGCGGCGGCGGCGGCGGCGGCGTGGGGCTCCCCGGCGTCCGCGGCTCACTGGGAACCAGCTGCGGAGTGAGTTCGCCTCGCGCCGTTCGCTTCCGCCCCTCTGCAGTTGGCCCTAGATCCCGTCGGGGTGGGGCTAAGTGACCACTCCCCCGTGGCTCCACCTCTCTCCCCGCGTTGCGCCCCGGCCGGGAGGCTCCCTCCCGCAGTGCGGGCTGCTGGACCAGTCCGCCCTTTGCCCCGGGAGCGGCGGAGGGAGGGGAGACCTAAGAGGGCCTTGCTGAGGTGGAACGAGGACCCCCCGGTTGTGCCTGCTCCGTGGACAGGCCTTGTTCTTGCAGCTCACGGTGGGCAGGTCCCTGGCCTGGAGCCCGGCCCTGGTCCTTGCAAGCTGTGTGACCTTGGGCGAGTCACTGCCCCTCTCTGAGGTTCATGTTTCCCTTTTTAAAGCTCCCTGCAACGTTAAAACTGTGATCTTGCAGAAACCTTTTTGCAATTATGAGACTGGCCTACTGAGGCCGGTTAGCTGAGGTGACCCAGAGTTGACTGAACCTTTCGTCAAGGATGAGTGAAATACGGCGACCTAATTTTTGGGTCGCTTTCATTTCTTTACCAGTAGTTGCAAATTGCATGACTCCAGATTCATTAATGTCTTTCTGACATTGTCATGGGATCCTTGTCCCAGTTCCCAGTCACCGTTTTAAAAATGCGAGACGGGGGTGCATGGTGAGCTTGCGCTGGCGTGGGTTCTGTCTCGTCGCTACTGAGGTTTCTTTCCTTTGATCCAGATGGTGTGGTGGCTCGATTCTCCCAGTGCCTGGCAGAGTTTCGGACGTGGTTAAGAACCAACTGGTTGAGGTTCAATGCAGACCAGACGGATGTGATGCTGGTAGGCAGGGGCGCACTTGGAGATGAAGGGAGGGAAAAGGCAGACTCCCTCAAGGAGTGTGTGAGTCTTCCGGGTAACCCAGTGTCCAGGAACGGCGCACTGGCCAGTCACTTCCAGAGATGGCCTGAGACAAAAATAACAGCAGTGTAAGAACTGCAGACATACTAGTTTGTAACATACTGATACAATCGGGCCACTTGATGAAACTGTGTAAAAATTATGGGGGAAAAAAACACCAAAATTGTTCGGAAAGGCTATAAAAGTGTTTTCCGATGGTTTTAGTAATAAAAGACTAACAAAAAGTTGATGCTTATTGTTGCATAGATGTGGGGCTTCCAGATGTAATGCAATTCTGCTTTTGCAACCTCCATTCTGCCTGCTAAAGGTAAACTCAGTTTATCTAAAACGTCATTCAAGAAAATGAGGTTTTTGTATTTAGACATTTCCAAGCAAATTTGTAATTAGCCATTAATTTTTACTCTCCAATCGGAAGATGTGATGTGGGCTGTCACTTTTAAAGAAAAATTTTAGTAAATTACAAAATAATCTCAAAAGAGACCATTGGGCCCTGGAAATTATTAGATACAGAATTTCCTTTTAGGGTTTGGGATGTATTGTATTCATCTGGCAGGCAACCCCAGACTCGAAATTGTTACAAGGATATTCTTGTTACATTTGGAGAGATACTTTTTGGAGTTACATAAACATATTTATACAGTGTAAAAGTATACATTACTTGTATTTCGTGGTACCAAATAAAAGGTTATGTTTCTTAGGTGCATGTAAATATAAAAGAAGCTTATTTATTGGCTTAAGGTACTTGTTGAGGTAAAGCTGTGACCTTAAGTACATCTTCTAACAGCAAAGTAATACTTCTGAAGGGCTTGTGTGTGTGTGTGTGTGTGCACGTGCGCGTGTGTGCCTTATAGCTGCTGAAATATTGCTTACTATTGAATGTAGGAGTCAGTAAATGGCTTAAAAATAATTTTCCCAATATAATAACAATTGTGAGTAGCTTAATGTGGCAAAAATTAGTATTTGCTAAAAATAACGCCATTTGGTGAGGGAATAGGATCTAAGGAGGCATTTATTTAGACTTTGTGATGATATTTTTGTTTTGGAACACAAACCATAAACTTCACATAAAATCGGAATTAACCACACTTTAAGCATTTTACTACACAGTTCTAACAGAGCTACCACTTTGGATATCACATTAGTACATAATACAAAATGTCCTAAATTTGAAAAGTCATAGTTAAGGGTGAATTTTCTCATGTCTTTCAGTCTCCTGTTTTCAGGTCTTCTAATATCATGAGGCTTTAAAGATGTACTTTTTTTAAGCCAAATTGTTGACTTTGTATTTGAATACAAAGATGTCTGTGAATTAATCCAAAGTGCTGAAGAAGTAGGAATAATGGCTGAAAATAACAAGAAGTAGATCCTGGCTGAATAAATAGAAGGATTTGAACTTTCTTGAAGAGCAGTCTATTTTTGAGATCTAGTGAGTTATTGGAGGTATTGAGCATGTGGAAGGCCTGGAAGTAGGCCTATTAATGAGGGATTCCTACTTTGGTAGGGTAGAGAATTGACTAAGGACTTCTAAGTGTCTACCAAACACGAAAGATTCTATGACTAATGAATACTTATTTCTTACATAGTTGATTCTGAAGAGGGTAAGCAAGAGTTGAAAAAGACTGCTTTCTTTAAAGTGGCCCCTGAAATTTTTAAAGATAAGTAGCTCACTAGGATAAGATGAGATGGACGTATACTGAATTAAGTAGTAATGTGTTACCTGCAACTTACCGTGTTAGAGCTGTTTCTCTTTATCTTTAGAATGTCTGACCCTAAAAACCGAACCTACGTTTATAAAAAAAGAGGAGGAACAATGTAGAGGGAATTATTTTTCCCTAACCAATAATGCCATTTAAAGTTAACATCTCCAGGCAATATTAATAAACTTTAATGTCAACAGTAAGATGAATGCCCCTTCAGAAATGTCTCAGACTGAGTTTTCCTGGCTTTCAGGGTTCATCCAGTTGCTTAAGGGATCTTGATCCCCTGCTTTTTTATCACAATTGGGATATTTATTGGTCATTTAACTGAAGAATCAAAAGATTCAGTGGACTAAAAGCAAGCAGATTATTCTTATATATTCCATTTTAACAACACTTTAGTTTTCCAGACAGCTAGGTTTCATATATTTAATATTTTAGTTCTTGATCCCCATGGTGTGAAACCTGAATACCCACTACCAGCAGGCCCTTCATGCTTTCATCCGTGTCCACTGCAGGTCCATGCATGTCCATTGTTCTTTGCCTTCAGCTCTTTTCATCAAGTGCATCCAACTATTTGGATTTGAACTGGTATCTTTAAAATGAACTGGTATTTTCAAGTCCGGAGTATTAACAGGGTAACTGTTACCTATGCTAAAATATCTTATTTCGGAAATCCTGAAAAATTTACATATTTTCTTAAAAATAAAATGAAAATACTGTACAGTACAGTTAATGGTACAATTTGTTTGTAGACTTGGGAACCTTAAAGTTTTCCTTTCTCTTCTTTCCCTTGCTTTTCTTTCAGTAGAAAATGTGCATCAGATGTTTATGTTTAATTGGTTTACAGACTGTCTGTGGACTCTTTTCCTGTCAATTTACCAGGTAATGTCCCTTTCACTTAGCAGCTACTTCATATACTTATAAATGCATCTTATTCATGCACAGATTATTATTGGACGTAAGTTTCAAGTTAATGTCGAATCTTTGGAAACAGGAAAATGCTTGATAGAGTCTAAAATTTTAAGGGCATACAAATAATTTAACAAAGTAGCACCCTCCATAATGCATTCTAAGTATGAATTAAATATATATATACACACGTGCATTTATACAATATTTTGTAGCATTGGTATCACATTATTTGGAGGAATGTATAATTCTCATTTAACTGATTTGGTAGTCATTTTTGAAACGGCATTAAGAATCCTTGAAGATTTGAAAAAAATGGTCCTTCGAAATCAGAATTATTAATTCCTGCGTTAGTAAATTACGTTAGTGACCTTTTTTATGAGCCGGTCCCCGCCTTGGTAAGAAAGTGAAACATGTTCCTCTGAAGCCCGTGGCCCTGGCGATGACGGGTACTGGCATTATCGTGCAAAACTGGCAGCCGCAGGCCCGCACAGGGGAGCAAACTTTCAACTTGCAGGCGTCGTGGGCATTGCAGATGAGCGGGTTCGCCCTCCCTCCGTGCATTTAACTAGGGCAGAGCAGCTCGTCAGTATTTTTACATTTAAAATTTTTGCCTGGTGGTGCAAAAGTTGGTCGGTTGCACAAGTCCGTTGCCGTGTGAGAAGGCAAGTGAGGCGGACGGACGGCCGGCCGCTCGCTCGGTGGCCGCCGTGCGGGGCTTGGTCCCGCCGCCGCCGCCGCCGCCCCGCCCTCCGCGCGCCGGCCTCCTCCCGCCCGTCCGCGGGCGCCGCGAGGGGCGGGGCGTGGCGGGCGCGCGGACGACTCCTGCGCGTGCCCGCCGAGGCGGCGGCGGCGGCGGCGGCGGGAGCAGCGAGGCGGCGGCGGCGACCGTGTCCCGTTGCCGAGTCTCACATCCGGGTTCCGGCCGTAACCCGGCGGCGGCCGGCGCGGAGATGTGAGCCGGCAGGACGGCGAACATGGCGGAGGTAAGGGAACGCGCTCCCTCCCGCCGAGCCGGCGGCGGGGAGCGCGCCGGGCCGGGCCTGCGAGGCCGCCCCGGCGCCGCCGCCCACCTGTTGTCCGGAGCAGGCCGCGCGGCGGGCGGGGCCGCGGAACTTAGTGGGCCGGGGGCCGGGGGGCGGCGGAGACGCTGCGGGACGGGGGCCGCGGGGAGGGGCCGCCGCTCAACTTCCGCCCGGGCGGCCGGCCGCCACGCAAGTTTGGGTGCGGGGCGGGGGAGCAGGGCGAGGCCGGCTCGGAGGCCCCGCGCCCCGGCTTCCTGACACCCCCGCCGCCCGCCCCGCGCCCCCGAGTCGCTTTCCTGCCTCGCACTCCCTCCCTGTCTGGCCATTGAGCCTCCATCCAAATCGAAGCTCCCTCTTTTTCTTCTCTTCTCTGCCTGGAGGTTTTCCGCGTTTCTCTGCGCGCTGCCCAGTAAACAAGGTCCCCAGTCCCTCCGTCCGCGCCGGGCTGCTTTTCGTACGTGGGCCTCAGCTTGGGGGTAGAAGACCAGGGCTGGTGTGTAGTTAGTCGGAACTTAGCATGGGCTGTTGGAACTTCGGTGTTGCCGCTCACATAAGCTTTTAAACATCGCAAGTGTTTGACTTGTTTTGTTTACTTTTCCCCAGCCCGTCATAGAGTTTTGTGATTTCTTTCCGCTGGAGCACACAGCTATGTGTTTGGACTTTTTGTCCCTTTGAGATGAGCCGCTCAGAAGGTTTGAGTAATAAGGCATCGCTGGCCTCGGAGTTGCCATTTTCGAGGCTTGCAGTCAGGAAGTAGGTAGTTTTATTTATCCTGCGGCCCCCAGTGTTCAGCGCCTTGATTTGCTACGTGAAGTCGGTGCTCTGTCCTTTTACCAGTACCATCAGATTCTTTTAAAACCTTGGAATACAGAAAGTGGGTAGGTTTTGAGGCCTTCCGTGGATCTGTTGAGTGGAGGGACCTAAAGGTTTGTTTCCGGAGTAGGTCTTGAACTGTTAACTTCTGCTTCTGCTACAGACACAAGCTTTGTGCCTGTGTCTTGGGGGCTTTGCTGTTAAAGGAGGGGATTTTACTCCAGCAGAACTGTTTAATGCCAGTATTCTTTTTAAAACATTTAATATTTCTATTTACCACTAAATTTAGAGCATAGTTTTAGTTTCATTTCTTTTGCACTTTGTGGTTAAAGAATTGTATTTCAAGGCACACTAGTTGGAGAACACAGTGCTTTCTATTTCCCTTAAATGATGGTGTAATCCAGCAAGCTGAGAGACAGTCCTTGTGAAGTTGCTATTCTTGGGTTGCTTTCCTGTATACATAAGCGACAGGAGTGGTAGGGTATAGACGATTCGGTCCTCTTTCATCGGGCAGGCTTCAGGGGGCCCCTTTTCAGTGAACACTCGCTAGACAAGCAGCAGTGTGCTACACAGGTAACGCGTTTCTTCTCTCATGGTGCTGCTCACCATGACTGGAGCTTTAAGTTGTTGCCATACTTCAAGGCAAGGTGTTACTGAAAACAGTAACTTTGTGTATGAAATTCATCCACACTCACCTCACGTATAAGTTTATAAAATTGATAATTTTTCTTTTCCAAATTAAAGATGGTCTCATTGATGTAAGACAGGGAAAGCTGTTTCTTTTTTCTTTTTTTTTTTTTTGGTACCAGGGATTGAACTCGGGGCCTTTGCTTGCAAGGCAAGCACTCTAACCACTGAGCTAAATCCCCGGCCCCTGGGAAAGCTATTTCTAGTCACAAGTTCTTCCTTAATATTTTCTAGTATATATACACTTTAGTTTTCTTAAATACTTCATTTGGAGAATGGAATTTGTTTTGTAGGAACACATGGATGGTTCAATTTCAAGCAGAAGAAAAACTTGAATTTTGGGTTCAGTGCGTTTATTTAATGACCTGGTCTCTTTAAAGCATTCTTTATATTTTTCAGTTATTTGTCGATGGTTTTATTTACAATGACTTTAGAGGAAGAGTTGGAGAAACCTTGTTCTTGATGTATCCTACCAAAAATTCTAGACAAAGCTGGGCGTGGCGACTTGCGCCTGTAATCCCACCATTCTGGAAGGCTGATGCAGGAGGGTCACAGCAAGTTCCAGGCCAGCCTGAACTGCAGAGGGAGACCCTATCTCAAAAAAAATAAAAACAACCTAGATGAAGAGATGAAAAGTAAAATTAATTTGTAATCTTCTCAGTCTGGCTACATTAGTGGTTGGGGTGATTTTTAAGACCAGTGGTTTCAAAATTTTACAAAAGGGAAACACTTAATTATAGGGTGCTTTTACTTCATGAAGCTTGTGTTAAAATTATTCATATACTGAGCATTGTGCTTTTGATCAAGTAGACCCGAAGACTGATGCTAACTTGTGAAACAGTAGTAAGTGTAAAGCAACAGTGAGCATTTATTTGATAAATCTGAGGGGAAAAAAGCAGGTTATTACAGAAGTGTGTCTCTAGAGAAAATGGTAGGTACAGTGCTTTGGTTTTTTTTTTTTTTTTTTCATGTTTCTTATATGATCTTGACTTTGTTTTCCTAGAAAAAGTACTTTAGTTTTTTAATATAAATTGTTTTCAGTCTGAATAGAATGTAATTTTTTATACTCGATCTAATGATTGGTGAATCTGTAATAGAAGCATATATTTATATATTTAAAGATTTGTTTAGTCGTGTTAACATTAAAAACATTTAATGTACTTAGAAGAAATTGCACATGACTACTTTTCAGAGTCGCTTCTCATTGCTTATCCCTTAAAGTTATTCACCATCTACAAGAAGGCTCTCCTACTCACTCTTAGAAGCAGGAAATTACAGGGTAGTTACAGAGAAAGAGAAAAAAAAGTAAGAGGAAGAAATAGTTGATCCTTTGGGTTTTATAAGGAATGTGGAATAGGGACCTTTGGGAATGAACAGTTTGTCATTTATTTCAGTGTTTGTGAACACATAAGGGACCGTATTTCTGAAGGAAAAGAAGCCACAATATAGTGCAAGACCTCTAATTTTTTCACCTAAACCACAATGCAGTAGAGGGGAAAAAAATTCAAGTGGTTTTGCTTAATGTAATTAGTGTTAGGTATGTTACTATTTCCAAAACTATATACAAACTCACTATTACATCTGTCCATTCATTTCTCTTAAACTTCTTTCTTAGCATTTCTTGAATATATTTGTATTTTGCTTCTTAGGAAGTAGATTCATGTTAATTGTTTCTCTTCAAAGTGTTAAATTCTACACTAAAAACTTGTTTCGGTGCAATGAATTTAACTTTTAAGTAATTCTCTATCCTAGTACAAATTTTTTTTTAGTATTTGTACTTCAGAGCTACTAAGGTCTGGTCCAAAGTACAATATTCAGGAATTCCAGGGCATGGTCTTAAAAAGTTTAATTTCATGGAATAAGGATTGAAGTATCTAGCTGGGTGTGGTGGCACACTGCTGCAATCCCAGCACTCTGAGAGGCTGAGGTGGGAGGATCCCAAGTTCAAGCAATTTAGGAAGATCCTGTCTCAAAATAAAAATCAGCAGAGGGGGCTGGACGTAGCTCAATGTGAAGGCCCTGGTACCCCAGTCCCCAGTACTCCCCTGCCCAAAAAAAAAAAACCCGAAAAGAGACAAGAGTTGAAGTACTTGATAATTTAGCAAAGGACGGTGAGAGAAGTAAGTGAATTAAAGATAATTCTGTTATGTGAAACCAATCAGTTTCCCAAATAATTTAGAAATAATCACTGCCACTGAAATTTAAGGAGGTCTTTATGAAGAGCAAACACCTATACAGAAATTTATTGCTTGATGTTCAGATCAAGTCCTTATGCGAATGGGTTCAAAATTCATTACAGTGATTATACATTGCTCATTATGAGCTTATTCTGTGGCCTAGAACTATGTTTTGATTATGCTAATAAATGAGAAAATTTTAAAGTCGCACCCTAAAATAGCTTTTTACAAATTGAGATTGTGTTTTCCTTTTAGTCTTTGATTAGAAAAAATAAATTCAGAAGAGACCGTTAAGTGTATCCCATTCACTTAGCTGAGTACATCTCAGTAGTATTGCATGTTTTGAGCAGTTCATAATGGAAGTAAAGAATTTAGTTCTCAAAGGAAATTGAGCTAAACTTGGAAAAATCTACATCTTTTCATCATAGAGAAAAGGAGACTGAGGAGATCATTTCAGCAGTTTGTCCCAGGTGGTACAGCTAGTCTGGTACAATGAAAAGTGGAGGCCAGACTTCTGAATTCCTCGTGTTTATTTTCCATTATGCCATTCTGCCCTCCAGAGTATTCCTGCTGTAGTAAATTTGCCAATTTTAATTCCAGTACATACTTGGCCTTCTTACACTTTAGATTCCTGATAGTCCCATTGAGGTTAAAGGACAGTTTTCTGTGAGGAGTACGGGTGGGAAGCCCTTCGCAGTTAGCACCCCTGAACTCGCATCAGGGAGGGGTCCCTAATGCCTCCGTGCCTGTCCCTGGCTTCAGTGCTGTGACAAGCTGGCTTAGCTGCCCTGTGACACTCAGAACGGTGATGGAATTGGTTTGAAGGGAAAATTGTTGAGTTATTTGCATTGGAAATAAGCTCTTGATTGCCTGGAATAAAAAGATCTAATGTATACGTCATGTTTTTATTACATTAATGTTTTACGTAAAAATAACTAATACTGTAGGTTTTTTCCTGGAGCTAATCTTTTATTCTCTCCCAGATTACAGTTTTCTGTTGTGTGGGACGTTTCCACCACGTTGTGGAAAAGTGTCCAAGAAACATTAGAGCATTTCTGAGGCCCTGTTTGCTGCACTTGTTAGCAGTTTTATCAAATCATGCAAATATATTGGGAGTGGGAAGCTATAAAAGCTAATAGTTTTTTTAAAAATTTGGTTTAGCATACATATCCTTTATGTGTATCTGCCTTTCTGTCTTCCTTGTGTTAGTTTCCATCTCAAATAAAAATGTTTGTACCAAAAAGAAAATTGTAATCTTTCACAATTATAATTTTAAAAATCATATAAAATATCAGGTTTTAAAAATTAAAAAGTAAGGAAAGAACGTGAAAATGGCTTATAATTTCACAAGGAATCCTCACTGACTTTCTTTTAAAAAAGAATGAGTAATGCCTGAAAGTGACTAGAAAATTCCAGCAGTGCAGAAACATGAAACAGAGGGTCTCCTTTCCCTGACCCGTTCCCTGAAGTTAACTAACAGATTCTTCTGTAACTTTCTGAAGAAAAGTGAACTGATTAGCTTGGTTTCTGCATTTTTTTCTTAGTGCTTTTTTTTTAACATTTTTTTTCCTCCTCCAACACCAACAGTTCTCATTTTAATGGATTACTACCCTCCCATAATCTGGAAGAGCTGTGCCCTCTCTAGCTAGTTGCGTGACCTGACGAGCTCTCGGGTGTCGCCGGCTCTTGGCTGTGCAGAGCACTGTGGTAGTGAATGGTGCTTAGATACGTTGACGCACTCTCCAGGTGTGTCATCAGTAGGGTTCAGTCCCGGCTGGCAAGGTGCTCTCTCCAGAATGGCTGAAGCAGCAGCTCATTTCTACCGGTAATGTGTGAATGCATTTTAAATACATTTTAATCCCCAATTAAAAATTTTTGCTATTTCCTCTTACGGTTTGAGCACTTTGTAGAAATAGCTTTTGCTATAAATGTTCGTTTACATTGGGTTTTGCTTTTCTACCTGACTGTAATAATTAATGGTGGATATTATAGATTTTCCTGGAGGGTATTGTTAGGTGGAGACACCAGCTCCTACAGAAACATATCTAACAGTCTGGTGTGACAGATGTCTGCTCGTGTTCATGTATTAAATATGCTTTGAACTGATAAAACCGTTTTAGAAGGAAAGAGAAAGTAATGAAGGTAGAAAGAGGTGAAGAGAGGAAAAAAACGTGTGATTGTTTCTCTAGAGAGCACAGAAGGAACCCTGAGTCAGGCTATATGGCCTTCGGGTCTGCCTTCCTCGCCGCCATGGAAGCTTAATCTGTCCGTTCTGTATCTTTAGGTTTGCTAATCTGTGAAATGAGATAGGTGGAGTAGGTGTTATCGCCGGATTTACAGTTATGGTCATGTAACTGCGCCCTCAAAAATGCATAGTAGCATTATATAAATGTAACCACTTTCTGTTTCTCTTTCGTTTCTAAATAAACGTTGCCCTCATTCTATACTGCCTCATATTATGATACAAAACTCAAATTTTATCTTGAAAGATAATCATTTTGTCATTTGAACAATATAATGTTCACAGTATGAACTGTTCAAATGCCAGTTTTCAGAAGCTCATCTATGATGTAATTGGATATAATTAACTTGCAAGGAACTAATCTCCTCCCTCCTAAATCGATACCCTAGAATTTTATTTTGGACATAAAGCACTAAAATGTGTCCAGATACAAAGTGTACCCCTAGGCAGACAGACCCGTCTCCGCCCCTGTGCGCTCGTGTGTGTAGATCTCTGCCGTCAGCTCGTCCTGGGCACATCCCGTGTGTCTGACGTGATGGATCATTGGTGTAGTCTTCCAGCATCAGGCGTCCTGCTCTGTGCCGGCTGTACTTCCCGATGCTACCAGATCGCTAAACACTCGATATCTTAATGAACGGAAAGCGTTTGGAACCTTTTTCAGGGCTTTAAAGTGGTTGACTGTATGTCAGTAAAATAATGATCACTGTGGTATTTACTGTCATGTAGTGTTGGTGAGGCCTCGTATAAACTGAAGTACAGCAGATGCCATGTACAGTCAATATTTCTATGCTAACGTCTGATATCAACGCAAAACCGTACCTTTTCATCTTCAGTAGTGTTATTTTAATTGGAATTATTAGAGCCTTCCAAAAGAACTAAATGCTGAAGAACTACTAAGCCTCTATTCCATTAAAAAAAAAAAAAGAGTGCTGGTTCTTGTTTACGTGATATAAATTAGTTCTGAGGCTTGCCGGCAAGGTGAACGGTACTGGGAGGGGTCCCAGCCGGCGTGAAGATGGTCTCTGACGCTGCTGTGGTCTTCTGCGGAGAGAAAGTAGAACTGCGTGAACTACAGATGTGTTCGTAGTATGAAATACTAATGTGCTGTGTAATAATTTGTGTGCTAGTTAAATCCATTTCAAGTCAGAAATGTGTAGCTGTGCCCCCAGGATGTTAAGTAAATTAGAAGTCCTTTTTTATGGTTGTATTACCCTGCCCCGTCACCTTACTTGCCAGCGTCCCGTTAGAGAACCAATTTAAAAAGCACTAGATCAATCATGTTCTGGCAAAGTAACTTTTAAATAATGGTAGTGGTGTGGTCTTGGAAATACGTAACACTGGACAAAGACAAGGCTGCAGAAAAGAACCACATTACTAGAGTTTTAAGGAAAAACAGTGGGACTTTTGGGAAAGTGTGCCTCGGAAGACCCTAACCCAGCTCCCTGTGTGGGGATCTAGAATGCCATAATTAGTACAGTAGTGCAGTGTGTACGGTTTTCAAAATGAAATTTAAACACCTTACAGAAATTTTGTATCAGACACGTGGCTTTTGAAGACTTGGGCATTTTCCTTATTTTTGTTTTGGTCTCTTGTCTGTCTGCCTCCGTACTTAACAGAAGGAGAAAGAATGCTGCCGGGTCCCTGTCCCTCTTGGGCTTGCACCTTGGGCCTTCCACCATCTCTGTCTTCAAATGGGCATGAGATAGTAGCTCCAAATGACTTGGCAAGACTATTTATGACGTTCATGTCATCTAAGCATCTTTTGAGTTACTGACTTTGGTAGGAATTTATGCTTATAGATAACTTGTTTATAATTGAACTGAATTAAAGTAAAATACAGCCACGTACTGTCAAGTGGTGACATTTCTAATATAACTTGCTACCAGTTTTATCTTTTTCATTTGCTTGTGGTTAAGTTTCTGAGGGAGAAGGTGAAGTAGAGGAAACACTGGGGATCTGTGTACTTTTCCCTCAGCTAACCCATCATCTTTAGCTTGAGTGGTTGCTAATTCCTTCTTAACATGAAAATATGTTTTTTGTTAGTGAAGTTGGCCTGCTACAGTGTTTGATGTTTAGATGGTACTTTAATTTTTCCTTCTGCTTTCTTAGAACCTTTTTCTTTACAATTGCATCTTTAAATGGTTTGTCTCTCTTTTCACAACTTAGTTTTAAAGCTGTAGGTCACATTGATAGCAAACTTAGTGTGTAGTTTTTGTGTGTGTGTATCGATAGGAGAAAATCTTTTCAGGAAATCCCAAGATCTGAGAGCATACCTTAGTCCACATATGTCATGAGGCTTATGTTTGCTTTCAGAAATTCAGTGTCACTGTCTTTGTTTATAGATTCAGGAGTGTTTGGGTTTTTCTTTGTGTTTAAATACAGTGGAGTGGAAACATTTGTATGTGAGGGTTTGGTTTGTCTTAGATAATTCAGACATTAAAGTTTACTGCAGTATTTTGGTATCACATTAGTCACTGAATAGTTTCTCTTATGTTTGTGAAATTATGATATACAAAAATGCTAATTTGTCTTCTTTTCTTCCCCTCTCAGCCATCTGTTGAGTCTTCAAGTCCAGGTAAGTATTTTTCATATATTTTTAATAATCTTCATTTGACTAATATTTGTCCTATTGGTTACATAAAGACTAGAGGAGTTAGACTGTCATCTGACTTGCTTTTCTTCTGAATGCTTCTTTTCTCTGGGGAGAAAGAAATGGATGAAATGTTTGACTACCCATGAAAGTACAGGTGAGGCTGCTGTGAGTTCATCCTCCTGCCCATTTTGGGCGCTCCTCCCCCCCCACCCCCATGTCTCTGTCTCTGTCTCTCTGTCTGTCTCTCCCCCTCCCCCCAATAAATTGCCATACGTATTTCTTACAGTTTTAAATTGTTATTTGAATTGAAGTACATGAATCATTTAGCTTAGAAATGCTTGCCGTAGGAAATGAAAATTTATTATTTGAGGAAAAATTGTTAGTGTATTTACTGTGAGAAGGAAAAATTAAGTATGGAAAAGGTTCAACAGGTGAATATTTAGTGTTATAAATTAAGTGTATTAGTCTTAGATTTAAGTAATACCAGTTCTTATCTCCGATCATACATCTAAAAGCTTTTAATATTCTCCTTCAGGTACAGGAGATTATTTTATTTAGAGGTTGCAAATTTGTGATCCTGGTACCAATCTGGACCACCTGTTTTGTGTTTGGCTACTGTAGGAATCTTTGAAAATTAAAATATTTCATATGAAATCTAGACTTAGGGTTCGTGCACAGGTACAGGCTCGGGCGCCACAGGCAGAGCACCTCCACATGGCAGTCACTGGTGTCGAGCGCAGTGTGGAGGGAGGAGGTGCTGCCCCAAGCTGAGACGGGCGGGAGGCGGGCACGAGGGAGCCTCGGAGGTCACATCTCACAACACTGAGTGTCTAGAAACGGTAAATTCCATACTGCTGTTTCGTATTATTGAAGCAGTCATATTTCTGTGTTTTAAATGACATAAAGAAAGCTCTTAGTAATGCTGAATACAAGCCTTTTTTAACAGCCCAGAGTCCTTTGCATGAGCACATATTAATACTCTTTGGGGGGTTGGGCTAGATTACTTCCAGAACTCGTAAATAACCAGAGGATTCAGTTTACAGTTGATTTCACTTTATTTCAGCTGAAAATATCTTTTTGTTAAATTCTTGATGATAAAGTACATTCAGTTTTGTGACATTTGTGAAATTCAAGGATTTCTTTTTAACTTTTTGGTTTATAACATATGTTCCAGGTAGGTAATAGGTAATCTAACCTTAGATGCCTGTTGTATCACCGTATCTTTGTTTCCAGTATTTTTTTTTCTTACAAACACATTGAAAAAGTATGTTCTAGCATTTATTGTGACATTGCAGGTGTAGTAAGTGTTAGGCATTCATCAGCAGATGCGTAGATGCATAGAGTATGGCAAAGTGGACCCTACTAGACGGCTTGCACGAAAGGAGAACTGGAGGAGGAGTGGAGTCTGAAGAACACAAACCCTTTTAGTCGCTTTTGCTACTTGTTGATGCTTCAGTGTCAAAGTTCACGTAGTTTATATTTTCAGGTTGTTTCAGGCTGGGGAGTCCTCTGCGTTACACAGTGTTTGTAATGTGGGGCTTCTGCCCAGAGCAGTGTTTAATATTCTTTGCAGCAGTGATCGTTTTAGGGAGTTCAGAGAGTTGGTGGAGGAAACCAGGAATAGATGCCTCATGTAAAAAATGTTTTGGTTCACTGGTTAAAAATGCTGTGCCTTTTTGAGCATCTGGGTTTGGGAATCAGTATTAGTGATTACACTCACATGACCACATTCAGCGGTTTGTTTATAGACTTTGCCAGTGTAAACCAAAGAGGGGGTACAATGAAAATTTTTTCAGTAAGACTAGTAGTCATTAGAGGTGGGAATTAATTTTAAATTACTAAATAAGTACCCGTGAATATATTGTAAACTGGATCTGTCTTTGAAAAGATTCAAGATGCACTGGACGTGGTATATGCAGACACATAATCCCCAGCACGTGGAAGGCTAAGGCAGAATTCTGAGTTCAGTACCAGCCTGAGCTACCTAGTGAGACCTGTCTTAAAATAAACAAAATGTCAGATATCCTCTAGTAGTTCTGCAATAAGGTGGGATCTTAGTGACAGGTAGTGATATTTGCCTTAACTCTGAAGCAAAATATTTACTTACACAAAGCACTAGGTTTCCAATCACTAATAATTTATTGCTGGGATTTTCCCCACTAGGAAACAGCCTAAGGATGGGCCCAGCACTTAACAGAAAGGATTAGCATGGTTAGTTGGTCCTAAAGAAGAAGGTGAGAAGAAGTCAGATAAAATAGGGGTCTGATTAAGGCAGAAAAAGAATTGAAATGGGAAGTTTTTAGAAAAGTTCTGTGTGTTTGTAGGAAAGGAGCTGGAGAAAGGAGACATCCCTACACTGTGTTATTTAGTGTGGGGAGTGAAATGGCAAGTTTTAATTGGTTTCGCAGAGATGACAAAAAATGGGGACGTCAGGTAAGTCATAGAACATTCATGATTTGGTGCCATGTAGTTACTGACTGCTAAGTGTCCCAGAAAAGTCCTGGGAGGACTGAGAAGTTTGGGGAAATTTTCCATTGAAAACTCGGAAAAAGAGAAAACAGTCCAGACATAGAACTGGCTGAGCGAGTGGCTCTCTTGTAGAGCCCTCGACTCTGGTCCCCTGTCCAAACTGGGGTGCCCTACTGAAACGACACAGCCTTTTCTGTGTCCAGGAGAGTAATTACTGCTTTGTAAATCGTTTTAAAACCTGGGTAGTTGTCAGCAACTCGTTTTTACGGTAATCTAGGATAAGATGAGTCTGATTTGGCAAATAACTATGTATTTAGTTATATTTAATAGCAACTTCTTACACTTCTCAGTGAGCACAGTGTCTTCTCCACACCCTGCCGTCCACCCAGCTGCAGCACGCTCGTCTTAGTGAACACGGGCTCTCCTTATGTATCCTTTGAGGCACGATGCTTTGGGACTTACAGGGAAAGTTGGAATTAGGCCAAGGATTCACATTTCGTCTTTTGCCACCTACTGGCTCTGAGTTTAGAGATTCTGTTTAAACACTCTAAGCCTGGAGTCTTTGTTTTTTCCTTTTTTCGGTGGGATGATAATACTGACTTGGTAGGATTGTTTGAAAATTGAGATAATGGGGCTGGGGATTTAGCTCAGTGATTAGAGTGCTTGCCTTGCAAGCACAAGCCCCTGAGTTCGATCCCCGGCACCACCAAAAAAAAAAAAAAAGAAAGAAAATTGAGATAATGTGTGTGAAATGCTTTAGCATGCTATCTGGCACATGGTAGGCTAAAAATGGTGTTCATGCCAGGTATGGTGGTCCATGCCTGTAATATAGGATTCAGGAGGCTGAGACAGGAAGATCTTCAAGAGTTCAAGGCCAGGGTGGAACACAAAGTGAGACCCCATCTCAAAACAAACAAACAAAGTGGTGCTTGTTTACAGAGTTGCGGGATGTGGCTGAAGAGCCCTCAGCCTTCAGTGTTACCTTGTCCCTAGGAGGAGGCAGCCAGCCTGTCTCTTTGATTTCCTTGTTGGTTCTCATACCAGAGAGAAATGAAATACAACTCGATATAATCTTCCACAGTTTAAACTGGTAAAAAGATGACTAATTTTTAATGTTAGTTAACCCATTTATGTCGAAGATTGAAGTTTTTTGAACTTTTGCATGGAGTTCATATATGTTACCCAGAAAAATTCAAGGAACAAGAATTTGAAGAGAACACACCCCTCTGCGTTCTTCTGTTGTGGACATGCTGAAAGGGGATCGCTGGGCACTGCCAGGGTCGACCTGTTTACAGGCCTCCAGTTAGTGTGCAGCAGTCAGGTGGAGAGCTTCTCGGGATGTGCGTTCTGGCTCCGGAGCCCGTTAGAAAGAGCGGCCCTATCAAAGCCAATAACACTTTTCAGCTATCCGGCTAAAAATGGATTGAATTGTCTTAGATTATTTTTAATGCCTTTGCTAAGAGTTTTGTAAGCAGTTTTAATAAATTCTGCTTTTATCCCTGAGTTACTTAAATTCAGAAATCAACCATACAAGTTTATAATAGTTCCTCAAATACTAGAATATGTTTCCAGGAAGGTGCTGATGAAAGAGTATTTGATTCATCCATATTTTCACTAGACTGTGTAGAGTCAGATGTTGCCTAGTGCATTGTTGGGTGATTTTACTGAGCGACCATCACAGCGCACCTTTCACCAACCTCAGTAGCGTCACCAGCTGCACACCCAGCCCACAAGGGGGCGCCACCGTGGAATGCGCGCGCAGTCTGTCCTGACTGAGAGGCACTTGGCTGTGTTCTTCAGGACCAGAGGGCCTCGTTCGTACTCGCCGGGTCTGTCCAGAGTGAATCATGATTAAGAATTGTGATTTTTGTTTTCCCTCCTTAAACAAAAAGGCTGTTCTTATTTGATATGACCTTCTTTTTAAGTTACGCTTCACGTATAGAGGATTATAGCAGTTTTTAAAGTTCAGGTACCACACTTGTACCCCCAGTTTTGCAGTGTAACCGCATATGTAAGGGTGAGGCAAACAATGTGAGGAGAGTTTTATTGTGGGGTGGTGATGAGGGGCAAGAATTTTAAAAAGCAGAAATAATCTTAAGTGTACATAGCTTTTTCCTTGTACTTGTTTGCGTATCTCCAACTTCAAATAAATGATGCGTATACACTGTTAATATTAATAAGCCACTTAATTTGGTTCACCATACTTCTTAAAATATTCTTTACCAGGAGGCTCAGCAGCGTCAGATGACCATGAATTTGATCCATCAGCTGACATGCTGGTTCATGATTTTGATGATGAACGAACATTAGAAGAGGAAGAAATGATGGAAGGAGAAACAAACTTCAGTTCTGAAATAGAGGATCTTGCAAGGGTAAATAATGCTGAGAGCTAGAGGATAACGTGGTTGTAACTTTTGTGGAGAGAGGAAACATTTGAAATTCTGGTTTATCTCTATTTTGGGTGGGGAAGTTGTATAGTTCCTGTTGAAAAAGTCCATGTGATCACAGAGAAGATGAAGTGTGAAATTAAGGCATTTAAAAGTAGCTTTATTGTGTGAAATAATACAATCAGAAGTGACTTTGGTAAGACATCACAGACCTAAGTCAGAAACGATCCTAACAGCATTCTGAATCTCCTCCTCTTCTGCACGTGCCCTTCCCCAGTTAGTGCACATTTTGTTTCTTCCCTCTTGGAGCCTAAATGTCTTAACACTTGTCCTCATTTCCCATTCCCTGCATGAAGTATTGTGTGTCTCTGCCCCTTCCAGTCAGAGTGACCCTTGACTCTCATTGTTACATCCATGGCTACATTCTCTGGTCTCTCTGCACCTGACTTTTTCTCAGTGATACTCAGTGCAAGTTACTGTTCCCTTCTTTCATTTGAATTCTGAACTACCCACCGTGTAATTTCCCTAGTTCTGTTTTTCTTGTTTGGTGTCCTCTGCAGGCCCCTCTTCCTTTACCTGCCGTTTAAATGTTTGCATTTCCTGGTTCTTGGTTCTTGGCCCTCCCTTCTCTTTCTCTGTGGATCGCTGTTCCTCAGAATGTATGTGGAGGGTCAGCTGCGTCAGACTTGTCCATGGACTTAGTAAAAAGACTAGATCCCTGTGCCTCTCCCCAGCCGCACTAAACCAGAATCTCTGGGGTGGGACCCAGATGTCAGTCTTCATTAGGCAAATTGGAATTGGGTGCACATCAAATTTGAAAATGACTAAGCCCTGTGATCTCTTTTCATGGTGTCTGTGTTCTCAGTTTCCCTTAGTTTATATTTCTGGCATTTTTATTACCTTTCTCCAGTATCCAGGTTGGCATTTTTGCTCAGATATTCAAACATCTGAATTTTAAATGTCCAAAACAGAACTGTTGATTGTTCTCCTCCTTTTACCTGTACCTTCCTTTTCTTCTCTGTAAAAACTGGCACTCCTGTTTATCTTGTTGCCAGAGTCAGAAACCAGGGAGTCATTGTCCTGCTTTCCCAGTATCCGTCCTCTCAACACGCCTGTCATTTCTGTTCACAGATACAGCTCATCTGGATCTTCCGCTCCATTCCTGCCCACGTGGCTGTCCTTTCTGTCCTAGACAGTCATGGTAGCTTCTTATCTGGCTTCCCTATTTCTTCTTTTACCATCTTTCTCCCAGTATGTTTCTACCCAGCAGCTCTGATGGTCTTTCTGTGTAATAATTCCACTTATTTCAACCCCCGGCCTCTTGTTCTCCTAAAGAGCATCCAGATGTGTGGGTCTGGTTCGCAGCCCCGCGTGAGGTGACCTGCAGTCCGTCTGCCACACTGCGTGTGCCATGCTGCGGCCACACGAGCCGCTTTTGCTGCTGGCTCTTGCTGCTTCTGTTCTGAGGCTTTCGGCTTATTCACCCTCCCTGGTGTGTGCCTCCCCGGGCTGCCTCCTTGTCCTCTGGGTTTAGTGTCACCCCCTCTGTGTGCATTTCCTGTCCCCTCGTCAGCTTTTCAAAAAGAAAAAACCCACCGTATTGTATCCTATGCTCCCCCCCGAAACTAATGCAATGATTATGTGTTTATTTTCTGTAACCTCTGTTAATTTTGGGAGGGGAGGGACCAAGACTGTTTTATTCACCAGTGTATTTCATGACGAATAAAAGTATTGAATGAGTGAGTACACAAGTCAAGCTGGTATGCACTAATAAAAATATTTTACATGGTAATTGCTGTACTCCATGAGAAAAAGAACACATGCTGTAAGATGCACTGCCAGCTGTTAAGGGTTTAGTTAAAGTATGAAAAAGCTTGAGTCCTGGTATCACTTAGTCAAATTTCGTCACGTGGTCTCGTTTTGGATCCACTAGTGATTAGTGCCTAAGCAGCTTCCTATTTCACTGTTTTGAGCCTGAGAACACAGTTGGTCTAGGTAGCAGTGATGCGGGTGGATTATCACAGTGCCTCTTGAGAGTGGGTTGAAAAGCACACCATCAACGCGGGGTCGGAATTACTCTGCAAAAGTAAGTGGCTGGAAGGCTGTTCTGAAAACGAGGAGAAGAGCCGCTTGGATGGCTCAGGGCCTCAGTGAACATCCAGGGAACAGTTAGTTCCCCTTCATATAGTTTTGAAGTGGAAAGGCAATTATTTTCAGTTATTTGCCTGTAGTCGCAGAAATTTCTATTGCTTTAGATAATATTTTCTTCTCAATATAAGAATAGAGTAAAAGATAAAGCAGGAGAATCGTGTGTTTTCCATCTTACCACATTCTGTATTAATCAA
Source organism: Hystrix cristata (assembly GCA_004026905.1). Classification (NCBI taxonomy): domain Eukaryota; kingdom Metazoa; phylum Chordata; class Mammalia; order Rodentia; family Hystricidae; genus Hystrix; species Hystrix cristata. The sequence goes on from PVJO010007628.1 coordinate 31,799, forward strand.
GTACAATTTGTAGTAATATATGAGGTGAAATGATGGTTTTTTTCTTTCAACTTCAGGAAATAAGCTATTACGTTTAATTAGTGTAAAATTGCTAATGGGCTTTACTCCAGTTTCGGGCATGCCATTGTCTTCTCTCTTCTTTCACCCACCCCTTTCCTCAACTCTTTTTAGCTCCCTAAAGTGGGCTTTCACCTGACCCTCCTTCAGAAATAGCAGTGAAAACAGAATTATTTCTAGAGGCTGGAGAAAGGAAGATGACAACTGCAGAGCTGCTCCTTTGCCTCCGTTTCAGCCAGGTGGTCTCACCTCTTTCCGGAGTCCCGCAGCCGTCACAGTGTAGGCTCAGGTAGTCTGTTATCAGTGAGGCTTTCATCTTTACCTGAACTAAGCTGGTTGAGGTCTAGTTATGTTTCCTGGAGTTACAGCCTCTTCAGGTGGAGTCAGACCAAATCGGCTTTTGTTTTTATTTTTAAAAATGACTAAGATTTTTGTCACAGTGACTATTCATTTGATTTTATAGAAGCAAAACGTTAGTCATATTAAGAAGTGGTTTGGGGTTGGGGATGTAGCTCCGTGGTAGATGCTTGCCTAGCAAGCACAAGGCCCTGAGTTCGATCCCCAGCACTGTCCCACTCAAAAAAGAAGTGGCCAACTATTTTTCAGCTGGCACTTTGGTTACATGAAATAGTTTTTTGGTATAATTTTGTGATAAAACTCTGGACAGTTCATTCATGAGTTAACAGTGACTCAGTAGAATGTGGTTTTAAGTTCATTCCATTTGGATTCTAAATAAAATTTTTAGTGAAACATTGATAGAAGCAGCTTTTTTGGGGTGGGTACTGGGAATCGAACTCAGGGCTTTGTGGTTGCTAGGCAAGTGCTCTACCACTTGAGCTAAGTCCCCAGCCCAGAAGCAGCTTTTTTTGTACTGCTACAGTTGTATGCATTTATCTTGTCACTATAAACTGTATTTTAATTATGTAAGTTTGGCATTTAAATGTTTTAATAGTTTAGAATTTGCTGTGGTAATTGAAGAAAAGGTGTCAAAATCATTCCTATAGTAAATAGACCTGTTTTCTGTGAGTTAGTAATACTTGAGTTTAACTTTTTTTTGTTCAAATGCATTCTTAAAAGATGAAGAAAGCTCAGGATTAGCTATATGTACTTAGATACATTTTAGGAAAATCACACAATAATAATAATATGTAATGTGAGCTTTTGAGCATTAGACATTCCCAGTGAATTTCCAAAGCTAGCAAATAAAGATTAAAATACGAGAGGTTTTCCTGAAGTATACTTACAACCTGAACTTTACAGATTTAAAACAAAGCCCAGCATGGCGACTATGAAGAGTTCACTGCTTCAACCCTTCAGATGTTATCTTGTAGTCAAGCCCCAGCCCCAGGAGTCTTTGAGGCTAACCTGGGTGTGGCCCCTTAGGCCTGCTTGTCTGGAAATGCATGTTTCCTTCTGTGTCTTCTCTTCACCGGGGCGTCGGTAGGCGCCAGACGGCCCCGCCCTGCAGGCCAGCATCTGCTGCCACGTACCGCGTTTCCTCCATGACTGACCCTGAAGTGAGGGCTCAGGAGCCGCCCCAGTGCAGCAGGGAGACGGGTGCTCCCCAGCCGCATGTTGCTGTGGTCTGTCGGTGCTGGGCGACTGGACCCTGTTGCTGGGAAATCGGGGCGGGCATGATTTCAGGTAGCGCTTGTCTTCAGGAGTTGGTCCTTTTCTGCTCAGAGCCGGCCCCCCTCTGCTTCTCACAGACGCAGTTGCTCTTTTTGCTGCAGTGCGTGGACAGTGTGTTTCTTACCGCACAGTACGCAAGGGTAGTGTACACTCACTCCTGTGTGTTTTACTCATCTTGTACTGTGCCTGTTTTCTTTATTCCTCATAATCTCCGGCTCAGCACGTGTCTCTCATTACATTGGGATGACATGCACACCCTAAGGTCGCAGTTGAAGGAAGGCGATGTTTGTATGTGCACGTGAGTGAGCTGCCTGGGACCACAATTCCTCTGCATTAGTCAGCATGTGACTTGGGAGTGACACTGTTAAGCTTCAGCTGTTTTTACTAAAATAATCTGAAGTGCTTTGCACAGTGTCTGGTAAGCAACAAGCACTACATCAATTTTAGTAGTTAGTCCTGGATTCTCGGAAATCCGCACCTCACAGTCTGTGCTGTGCTGTGAAATCCACTGCTTAACCACATAATTTTCTCTCTCCGCGCCCCCTTTGCTGCATTTCCAACATCGTGTGAGGGGATACAGCACTGCCGGTTCATCTTGATGTTTCATTTAATGAAGGAAGGCCCTGGGGACCCTGGAGCACGTGGGCTCTGGTGACACAAGCTAATGAGGTGTTCTCTGGAACAGGCGACCCACAGGCCCTACCAGAACCCTGTACTGTTGGCCAGTTTGTGTTCATCCTTTAGTTTCTGTTTTAGAGGGAAAAACAGAACGATTGCTTTACAGGATATCTGTACTGTTCATAGTGTCTGGAAGCGTGAGGACAAATGCATCTGGACCAGCTTAGTGAAAATGAGAAGTTAGTGCAAGACTCGTGGGATTTCATGAAGGGTGTGGACATAGCCAGGCCTCCGGGACTCGACACGCCCCCAGCATACGCTTCCTTCATTTTGCTCTTCTACCTGCTTGGCTTCCTTGTTTCAGATTAACTTCATCCTACGACGTTGTCAGTTCCTAGATCTCCAAACCCTGTGTGAGATAGCCGATGCCTCTTTCTTCAGCAGCTGTCGATACGCTCCCAGAAACAAAGTGTGAGAAAGGCATCTTAATCAGTGTACTGTCCACTGGCTGCTGAGTGAAAGTTGTTCCTCTGTGGACCAAGGAGAACTGGCCAAGGAAGAAAAGTTAGAGTTTGTATCGTGGTTGCCTCGCCAAGGGTCCTCAGTGTGGTTATTATGATGGAGGAGGAGGAGGACATTGCCAGACGCCCGGATGCTGCTGGCGGAGCCAGCAGACTTGGCCGTCACCCGCAGATGAAGGTGTCTCGACATGTTGCCAAAGCACTTGTAAGCTGAGAAAGGTGCACCACAGTACCAAAGCACTTCTTCTTACTCCACGTGTGTGTCCTGCAGCACAGATGCCAGTGAGTTGCTTTTGAGAAAGAGTGTACTAAGAAAAATTAGGAAGAGGCTGTAGAGTGTGCTAAGTTTTTGGCCAAGAGAGTGAAGGGAGCCAAAGAAAAACACCAGAAACTGATTGCCAAGAGACACAGACTGCTGTCTGCACTTAAGTCCGAGTCTAGTTGAAATGAGTCCGTATCCTCAGCTGCCTTCTACTGCTGTGTGTCTGGCAGATCTTTGTGGGTCCGCCCGGTAATTCAGGAGCTGCAGACAGCCCTGCCGTCTCTTGAACCAGTTACCGTTTGTGTGCTCTTTGTGTCATTTTGACATGCATGTTTTAACCAGAAGTTACCCTAGTGACACTGTTCCATTCTGATTTCTTCTAAGGTTGGCTTGTTACCACAGATAAGTAAGAGCTTGTGTTCATCTTTCTGTGTTTGTGTTGTTGACCATTGTGTCCTTTTTGCTGCGGATGACAGGATTTCATTCTTTTTATGACTGAGTAGAATTCCATTGTACAAGTGTGCCACATTTTATTCATTCACCCACTGAAGGGCGTTTGGATTCTTTTTGTATTTTGGCTGTTGTGAAATAGTGCTGCAACAACCATGAGAGTGCAAGGATCTTTGCCCTACATGTGTCAGATGAGTAGTTCTTACGGTGGTCCTCTGCCAATACCAGCAGCACCGCCGAGACTGACCACCTGAGGCCTGTTTGGCAATACACTCCTTTTAATAAGCCTTTAAGGTGTAGAAAATGTTGATCTGATTGATAATTCACTGCGTTTCTTAGAGCAGACAAGTGCCTTGGTCTAGTCAGAAGATGAGGTCAGAATAGAACACTGCCATTTAGCTATGTCATTCCTCAAAATATTTTAAAAGTTAGAGGTAACTGGGCGCAGTGGTGCCTCCTCTAATCCCAGCCGTCTGGAGGCTGAAGCAGGATTCCAAGTTGTAGACCCGCCTCGGCAGCATAATGACTGCATGTCAGATGAAAAATAAGTCAGTCAGAGGTGATGGTAACGTGTGTCAGGATAGTTTTGAGAATGAAGTACGTGTGAAACGAGCGCCGCGTGAACCCTCAGGGCTGTGCAGCGAGTCTCAGACTGTGGTGCGGGCGTGCTCCCGGCTCATCTCCCACTCACGCAGTGACCTCCGTGGCGTCGGCCCCTGAGCCTGCTTTGGTTTGGCCTGCAGGGCGAGTCCCAGGAAGAGATTTGGGCAAGACGCTAGAGGCTGTCTGTGCATGACACTCTCCACTTGTTTCCTTATTTGCAGATAAAAGTAGCAAATAAAGACAGACAGTGCTGCCTGGTGCCTCTAAAGATCCAGTGAGACTGCGGTGCTGGCTCTGCTGCTTTCTCCAGAGAGAGCAACGCAGAGCAAAGCACCGGACACAGTGTGGCACAGCGGGGAGCTCCTGGCAGCCACTCGGCGCTGTGTGTGGAACGAGACTCTGTTTCTCATGCGCTTCTCTTGACTTTGAAGTTCTGTTTCACTCCTTAAAAACTGGCTCCTTATTCTGAGATTTCAGGGTCTCCTACCACCTCCCAATACCTGGTCCGGCCGTGAGCGGTCACGCCCTCAAGCACTTGAAGGACGGTCGGTGCGGCGTGTCCCAAGTGGTGCAGGAGCCGCCGCTTCAGTGCACCAAGTCAGCTGGCCGTTCAGCAGCGGCAGCGACATGGCCCGATGTGGTGATGCGGCGGTGCAGAACTGAACGCTTTTTCAGAAACATTTCGCAAATTGATTTATAACTAGACTGTCGATTGCTAGTGTGAAAAGTGCACATTCTAATCATTACACTGCTTCTTGCTTACGGATTTTGAGTGAGGGGGGTGACGTTTGTGATCTAAGGGGCAGTGTCACCAGACCGTTGCCTGGTCCAGAGTGCCCATCTGCACGGTAGCAGTGTGTTTAATACTTCTGCCCCAAAATAAGACACAGCGTGCCAGAGAAACATAAAACCTCTTACATCAGGAGTAGCATCTTTCTAGCTTCTAAACTGACGTTTCTCAGTGTTTCTTTCAGAACATGTGTTTATGCGTATCGTGTGTGTGTGTGTGTGTGTGTCTGATGCATTCAGATTTGGGTTAAACTTTTACAATCAGGTTTTCGTCTTGTTTCCCCAATACTTTATATGACTTCCTTATTGAGTAGAATACCTTCCAGAGAAAGTTATTTTATTTTACTGCGTAAAGGTATTTCTTCATTTCATCTGCTGAGGGTGTTTTAGGGGGATTGAAGAAGGCCCCTGGCTGAGGCGTCCAGTATATTCATAAGCTTATGGCTGCACATGTAACTTGTGTGACTCTTGGAGGAATCATGTGTCTCCTTGTCTGTGAAATGGAGAGAAGAGTAGTGTAGTATGGATGGTGACAGTAGTGTGAGGTGATTTCATATGTAGGTGGAGATAACACAGAAAAGAGTGTAGCACGTGTAACTCAGGACATCTTGGGAATCATCACCGCTTTTCAATGTGTTTGGTCTGGTTACGAATTTCATCTCCCTTTCTGGGTTTATTAATTTAGTTTCAAGTCTGTTTCCTAATTTTTCTATTTCCTCCAAATTGACATGGTCCACTTAATGTTAATCCACATGTAAATACTAATTGACTGTCATTGTGCATATACTGGATTGGTTGCAAAAAATAGTCGGTGTTTGACAAATGTCACTTCTATTATTCTTGAAAAGATTTTGTTAACAATTAAAATTGGTCAGTTTTATAGAAATATGTAAAAGATTGACATGTTCTTAGCTTTCAAAAATATTTTCAGTTTTACTTTTTGTATTTTGAAAATTTTTGGTATACACTGTTCTACCTAGAGTGACTATAGACTTAGGAGTTGCAGCCTAGAGCTGTGAAATCACTGAGTTCAAACGTTGACCTTTGTTTCGGTCTGTTTAGGAAGGCGATATGCCAATTCATGAACTTCTGAGCCTTTATGGTTATGATAGTGCTGTGCGGCTACCTGAAGAAGATGAGGAGGAGGAGGAAGAAGAGGAGGAAGGGGACGATGATGAGGATGCTGATAATGACGACAACAGTGGCTGTAGTGGGGAAAATAAAGTAAGGTTATACATAATGCACAGGAATTCGCGTTTGGTCCATGGAGCGTACATGGGGTAATCAAAATAGATGAGTATTTAAATTTTAAAAATTTCTTAGCCCAGCGTGGTGGTGCACGTCTGTAATCCCAGCACTCAGGAGGCTGAGGCAGGAGGGTCACTGCAAGTTCAAGGCCAGCCTGGGCTACATAGTGAGTTCAAGGTCAGCCTAAACTACAAAGTGAGGCCCTGTCTCAAAACACTAACTAAAATAAATAAGTAAATAAGAAAAATTTCTTGTAGTAAAAGACACGTCACCATTAATCCCTCTCGGAGCCCTCCCCCTCACTTCAAACATGTCCCAGCATCCTTGCCACTTTTTGAAGCAGGTCAGAGAGTCCTCTTTCCTGAGTGTCTTTGCAAGGTGTGATAAAAAGTACAGTGAGGCTGCTGTTGAGCGCCACCCACCAGAAAGGCAGGCTCGTGATGTGACGCTGTGTCCTCACCCACCAGAGTCAAAATGACAAGGAAAAGGAAAGATTTTGAATCGATGCAGGACATCGCGACAGCCACGACAGCTTGACTGAAGACCCTCAGCAGAGGCTTGCAGAGGTGCTTCGCAGAGTGGCAGGGACAGTGGGCCAAGTGTTCCAGTGAGGGGATTATTTTGAGGGGACTCGATTGTCATGTGCCTTTACTGGCCTTTTCACACCTCAGTGTGTCCCTAGACCTGCAATGGATGACTAAAATCACAGGTATTACCATACTCTGGATATAATTTATAAGTTAAATACAGTAAGAGATTAAATGTTGAAAATTAAGATACTACAGGAATATGTAGTAGAAACATTGGAAATTCCATGTGATCACTTCTGAGGTCACAGTTTGGTCTGTTCTGTTCTAGGTTTCTGCTCAGTGTGTTTCTAAATAGTGTATAATAGCACTTTTTAAAATGCTGTTGACTTTAAACAGTAAGGGCTAATTGGCAGTTCAGTATTCATCTTTTCTTACTTTGAAATTTAGATGTAAGAAGAGTTCAAGCTGGGTGTAGGAAGTTTTCTGTGTAGTCCTCACTCAGCTTCCCCTAATACTAACATGTTATGTAACCATGGTATCTTTATCAAGACCAAGAAGTCAGCATAATATAGTTCTGTTACCTAAACTGAACTTTACCAGTTTTTCCACTAATAGCCTTTTTCCTATTCCAAGAGCCAGTGCAGGGCACTGTCCTGCATTCACTTTATCTTGCAGGGACAGTAGAACAAAATGTAAACGCCTGAGTTTCTGTCTGCAGCCGTGTTCTTTCCACCTGAGTGACGTGACTCATTATCTCGCAGGAAGAGAACATAAAGGACCCCTCAGGTCAGGAGGACGAGACTCAGTCCTCCAACGATGACCCGTCGCAGTCTGTTGCTTCCCAAGACGCCCAAGAAATAATCCGCCCACGTCGATGTAAATATTTTGATACAAGTAAGTGTCATTGCTATAGTTAGAATATAAAGTTTGCCTTTGTATGTGTTACCTAAAATTCTAATGCATTTATCACCACTCTTGTTAAGTTCACATATTCTACTCTCCCTTCCAAAGTAAGTGGATTCTCGAGGTTATGAGTTGAGCTGTCCTAAGGCCCTGCAGGTGGTGAATACCCCACAGTGATTACTGCACCACCTACTCCCTGGCTCCCGGTGTGTTTTCCATTCATGTTTCTCACTTTTCATTTTCTACTTGGCTTTGCCTCTTGGCCTTTTTTGAGGCGTAGTCATGTGTCACTTGTTCAGCAATTTCTTGGTTGTGTGAACATTCTGGAACAGTGGTGTGTGGTGGACCTATGGCACATGTCTTACTATGGTTTTCTTTTGAGACAAAAGATGTTGTTAGAATTATTTTTTTTCTTTCTAAACTAAAACCTCAGTATTCAGGTTTAATTGTTGTACTGGCACTTTGTGATGAAAACGTGGGTTTGGTGTTGCATTTTGGGCACTTGGTCTCTAAAAGGTTTGCCGTCACTGTCATAGAATATACGTGCACAGACTCAATGGCTGCAGCCTCCCTAGGTGACCTCATCATCTAGGATGCCTGTTGTGTGGTGCAGTCTGTCGTAGACCTGCATGGTGCATGGACTGAGTGTTCGCCAGCATGGCTGCCTTTGGCCTTGTGGCTCTTGAGGCTAAAGCAGTTGTTGACTCTTGAGGTAGGAACACGTATTTGTTCTTCTTGCCTGTTCGTTTTAAGTCTGAATTCCTACTTTAGAAGACGGCTACTTGATAAGAACAAGTGACTTCTAGTATTACTCAGCTTATGGTCTAAATTTCTGTATTTGAAAAAGAAGAACAGCACTTGAAGAGAAATAACCTCGTATGAGTGTTTAAACGTGGCTGCTGCTCTGTGCGAGTAATTCATTACACATTTAGTTGGCAAGTGAATGTCAGTACTGCTAATTACAGTTTTTGTGTAAGAACTGTGAGTTTTGATCAGAGATCTGGTTGAAGAGAAAGTATGGTAGTGCAAGGAATATTGTGTTAATTTTGTCTGTGGCAAGTGTAGCAGTGCCCCGCTAGCTGAAGAGCTGATCACTGCAGCATTTGCTGAAATGAGGGTGCCGAGCAGGCTCCCTGCCTCTTGGCACAGTCCGTGCCTCCTGCCTCTGATCTGGTGTTTCTCTTGTGAGACGTGCATGGGAGCTGTGCGCGTGTGCGTGGGGACCGTGTGCGTGTGTGTGTGTGGGAGCCGTGTGCGGGGGGGGTGCGCGTGTGTGTGTGGGAGCCGTGCGCGTGTGCATGGGAGCTGTGCATGTACCTCCTGTTCTAGCTTGTCCGTGGGAGGGTTGCATCTACTGTGATTGCTGTATGTAATGTCCTTTTGAACTCAGTGTGCTATTTTAGATTTGAGAAGACACCGACAATAGTTTTCATATTTCCCATCCCTTCATTTTAATACATTCTTATTCCAAAGTGTGAAACACAGCAGCTTGCCTCCCTGAAGGGAATGGTAATGGCGGTTGCGGAGAATAGGAGTCTTCTAGGCTGACCCCCTTACGTGCCCCCTGAAGTGATGCCGCGAGGCCCCAGTGTTGAGGGGGTGCTGTGGGAGCTGCTGTGCTGTCCAGACCCTCATGAGTTGCATGAGTGAGATCATACAGCTTAACTGTCACCAGGCTGTTGGTGCCAGGGTGTGGGTTAGAAACATATTGTCTCGACCCTCTAATTTTCCTGGTTTTTATAGGAAATCATTTCCTGAGAATACAGTTCTAGGAGGTTTGTGATTTTTTTTTTTTTACATGTTGCTTTGATGTTTTTCTTTTTAAGTGATAGAGTATTGATTATTTGATTTAAAATTCTTTGCCTAAATCAGCATATGCTGTTTAAGGTGTATAAGTATTTGATGGGAGATGTAAAAATAAAGTTATATAGATGTAGGCAGACACATGCAATCATTTTATAATATTGTTATTTATTTTAGACAGTGAAATAGAAGAAGAATCTGAAGAAGATGAAGATTATATTCCATCAGAAGACTGGAAAAAGGTAGTTAGAACCTTATTTTTCTAAAACTTAGATAAGTTAGTATTTTAAAAAACAAGTGTATTTATTTTTTAATGTGTATATTGATAAAGATAATGTATAAAGTTTTGTGACATTTAAACATCTGGTGAATGTTCAGATTTCTCCTTAATACATCCAGATGAGAGATGTGTTTGTCTCTTTATCAAATAAAATGATGTTACAGGAAGAATTGGACTTGCTAAGCAAGTCAGTGTCCAAGCCGACGTTAGACTTCCCAGCTTCTGAACTGGTCCTGAACTGGTGCTGAGTTAGGTTTTTGTTGCTCTGTCAAAAGTATCAGATTTGAATTTTTATAGGTAGTTGGGAAAATAATGTGGAGGCTTTGATGTCTGTTAGGTAAATTTTGATAATTTAGGTTGCAAATTTTCCATTCTACATTACTTTATAAAAAGAGAACTGAGAATATTGAGTTTAATGTTGATAGTTGTAACTGACAATTCTTTGTGTAAAGAGACAGATTGGGTTTCTCTATAACTATACACAATTATATTACTTTTTATTTATAAAATTAAACAGTTACATAATTAACCAGACAAAAAACAAATTTTAAGTTGTTGAGGTATCAGCCTCTCAGGGGAACCTGTCAGAATGCATTCAGACCTGGTGGAAACCGCTTGTATGGAAGAGATGACATCCTTGTTGAGAGGTGGTTGCAAACTCGTCCTCTTCTGAAAAAATTCATTTGAGTTTTATGTTCTTCCTCTTCCTGGATCTGTTTTATAAATTTAGTGCATAAACGGTCATTACTTTGAAAGTGAAATAGCACAAAACATCAAATTGAGTGGACTTTTTGTACTTTTTAAGAGGACCTTAAATTAATATTGTTGGGCCTTCATATTTTGGGTGTGTGTATGTGTATGTGTGTGTGCGTGCGTGCGTGCATGTGTATTTTAAGATGGCTGCAGTCGTCCGGTTTAGAATGTACTGGGCAGACTTGAAAAAGAGCTGACCTTCTTGCTGGCTAAGTAAGAGAACATCTGATATTTAGAGTTCGTATTAGGAAGAACTAAATACTTCAGATATACTTGGATTGGGCTAAGAATTCCAGGCTTCAGCCTGAATTGGGCTTCCAAGAAAAGTTCCACACGGACATGCATTGTGTCCACTTGCAGCTTTGTAGAGGCCAGATACCACTTGATACTTAGTGACTGGGGTCTGAAGAGCTGGAGAACATTCGGAGGGAGACTGAACACCTGGTGTGTAGCTATTAAGAGGCAGGAGCCCTCCTCCCGTAGTTAATGTGTTCGCCACTGCGTTCACGGCCATCCCTTTGAAGAAGTTAGATAACTTCAGTAAATGCGTTACTAGTGTTCAGTTGCGTGAGATCAACAAAAAGACCCCGGAGTTTGGAGAGTGAGCACAACCTCAGTGTGGGCTGGAGTGGTAAAGGACACTTAGCCCTGTGTGCAGCGTGTCTGAATTCATTTTTGTGAGTGATGGGACTGAAGCAGAAAACAACTATCAGAAAAGTTACTTCCTGTTGATGGGACCTGTTTGGGGCAGGATTTTCCAGTCCAGTTTTAATTGAATTCCTGTATCATGCAGAAAGTAAGAGCAGGAGAAGCATTTAGAGTCCTGTTGAATTGCTGTTTTCCGTCACAAATTCAAGTTTCTGTCCCCCTTCTCCAACATACATTAAGTGCTTTTGCATCTGGAGTGTTCAGTACCTTTTTTTAAATGAAGAACAAGTGCTGGAGGAAGGCTGATGGTGGGGGGCTTTATTTCTGGGGGTGATACTAGTCCTTTTCTCGTGCAAAATTGTGTCATAGAGCATGGTTCAGTAAGTCCAAGTTGTTTTCTTTCAGTGTGGTTTTGCAGGATAAATAATTATCAAATTTTGAAGACTTGTAAGTTGAAATTGGGTTTCTGTAGAAGCCGAGGTACAGGGAGCAGCTTTCAGGTGAAGCCTGAGTGAAGCAGCAGCCATAGAACTTTTATGGGTGTTTCTGAGAAAATGCTTTGGAGCTTGACCTTTTCACATGTAATATGGGAAGAACAATATCGACGTTGGGCTTGGTGAAGAGTAAATGAAAATTATATGTAAGATAATATATAACGGCCTGGTGTAGAATTACCGTAAATGCTGTTTCCCCTCCCTTCCATGTGGCAGAAGGAATCAGCAGGTGGAAAGAAGTGCTCTGAGCTCAGGTTAAGAAGGCGGTGCCTTTACTGTGAAAAGGGCGGCACTTCAGAGCGTGGCTTCACGGGAGGGCCCCTTGGAGAGGTTCTCAGTCCTGACTGCGAGGCCCTGTCCGTGCAGCTGAAGACTCGGTCTGAACAGGTCCGAGCACTGGATACTCTTAGAAACCTCCCAGCCAGGGCTGATAACTTGCTTCCTATTTGGTAGACACAGGAAGTGACAATAGAGGATTCTGTAGTGGAAGACAGAAAGAGAATTTATATTTCTGGAGAAGATCTATTGTGTATGATACTCTTTTTGAGGACTGATTGTGAGAAAGACTGATTTTCCTGTACAACTTCATCAGGTAGAGCATGTCTTGGAGGTTGTGACAGGTAAAATGAGATCCTTGTAGTAATGACAGGACGGGGACACCCCAGACCTGAAGAATCAGCACCTTTCCTGCCCAGTAAGTTGGTTCCTGCAGCTCACCATCAGACGGAGGGTCTGTGTGCTTTTCATCCCGTGCACCGAGCAACCTCATTCCTAGTAATCTCCATTTGGCTTTCTCAACAGCCAGCTTCATCTGCTCCGATTTGATTGTATAGATTTGATCATCGGACTTCTTACAGTAAAATTTAATGTCCTTTTTTTTTTTTTATAGGGGATCCTTTCTCACTTTCTGTGGGTTCAGTGAGAGTCAAGCCCTAAGCTGCTTGTCTGTTGGTCCCTGCTGAGCTTTCTGCAAACCCTTTGTGTTACTCTCTGACCCTAAAACTCTGCTTCCCAGACTCAGTGTGCGTCAGATTGGCTGAGAGTGTCCAGGGACTGAGCCCCATCCCAGGTCTATAATCCACTGAGTCCGGGGCAGACTCAGCGCTGGGTTTCCAGCACTTTCCCTGGTGATGCTGCCGCTGCTGTAGTGCAGAGACCACTGTCTTCAGTGTAGACACTCCAGAAATACCTAGATTTGACTTTCAGATTGTCAGACTGTTTCGTGATTATCTTATTGAGTGATCAGAGTTCACTTTTTTTTTCTGTGTTTTGAAGTAAAGTTTGCATTCATTGCATTGCATTTCACACCATTTTATTACTAACACTTCATTCCATCGAAGCCGTTCATCCTCAGCATACTCCTCTGAGGTCTTTACAGAGAAACCAGAGAGAGTTCACCCAAGAAAATGGTTAAGCTAGAAAACGAATGTAAAATGTTATTAGATCTTACTGATACTTTGTTATTTTTAAAATAGGAGATCATGGTGGGCTCCATGTTTCAAGCAGAGATTCCAGTCGGCATGTGTAAATACAAAGAGAATGAAAAAGGTGAGTCGGTAGTGCGTGGAGCTAGCTGGCTGCGGTCCCCTGGAGTGGTGACGGGCTCTCCGTGTGAAGTGTGCTCAGAGTGCATGTGACAGCCTGGTGAACAACCTGTAGTTTAGGAGGGAGACCCAGTCTTAAAAGAACTGTGTTCACTGTTTCTTCACTTTTCTCCATGTAAGTCTAGAAAAGAAAAAGTAAATGCTTTTTTGCTCTTAAGTAATTTAAAAGATCCCAACCATTTCTTTTACTTTTTTCGCGTATTTAAAAACTCTAAACTTTACCCTTTTCTACCCTTTATAATTTAGTTTTTTAAATAAGT
>PVJO010007628.1:45353-80676 GCA_004026905.1 Hystrix cristata
TTTTTTTTTTTTTTTTTTTTTTTTTTTTTTTTTTTTTTTTTGGTGCTGGGGATCAAATTCAGGTCCTTGTACTTCTCTTGAGGATTTTTAAAAAGAGAATCTATTTCAGAGTATTCATTTTAGATGGGTTCCGGAAAGAATGTTGTGCACGTTTTTATTGAGTTCATGTATAGCGGGACATTATTCCAACTAGGCATCTTTAGATAATTTCTTTCCAGTATTCTTCTCTGCATTTCAGCTGTGTATATATAGGACCCTTTGGTGCCGGGAACTTTTGTTGTTAAGTTGAGGGGGCAGTGTTTCTCTAAAAACTTCCCACTGTTCTACATATGTACCCTCTCAGGCCAGGCAGTTGTAGGTCAGAAGCAGTCAAGGGAATACCACAGGGTGGTTCACGACAGAACTGTTCACGTGCCACTAAAGTGTTGAGCAGCTGTGCTGGCTTTTTAAGTTAATTCCTGTAACATGTTAAGGTACCAAGGGCCAGTGACTTTGTTTTATATTGACATTCTCTGCGTATATTCTGTGAACAAATTTTAATTACATGCATAAATAAATGATCCATTGGCATTGAAATTTATATATGCTTTATTTCCATGTAATATATTATTATGTTTTATCTACATGTGATAGCACATGTTCACCTTTACGTTCATTCTTTCTGCAAATAAATTAAACACTAAAAATTGAACATTTATTTTTGTTGTTGTTTCTACTGAATATCTCTTTGATTTTGACTAAGAAAGATAGTAGTACCTTCTTTGGAAGTTTTTTATTCATCTGTCCTGGGTCTCCTGGGGTAGGGTCAGCCCCTGCAGACCGTGTGAGAAAGGGTTTCGTTCCCAAGGAGACGGGGCGGATGAAAAGCATCCTCCTTCACTAGGTGGCTTTCCGCTATGTGTGAGCTAACCGAGGCCCACACTTGATTTCCGATATGTACTAGATAAAGGAAGGCTGATAAACAACCAGTGCACAGGACAGCGCTCTGATACTAAGAATTAGTAAGAAACATTTCTAGTTAATATTATGGTTAAACATGTTTAAGTGATCTCTTCGTGTATTTCACTTTCATTTAATATTTATTGTTAAATATCACTGAATGATCACAATCTCAGATTTTAAAAATACCACTAATTCTGGCATAATGTTAACAGTTTCCACATGATTTTGGAAAGTGATGATGCATAATCTTTTTCAGGAAAAGATGTGATTTATGAAGCTTTCTTATTTTGAAGGTTTAGGCATATTGGATTGTGTAAGGAAGATCAGACCGTAGACTTCAGAAGAGTGACGTTGCTTTGAAAGAGTTACCATGGTAGAGGGTCTTTACTCCATTTTAAACTTGAAGAAATTCATACTTTTGTCAGGACATTGGACAACCATTATATAAACCGTACTCTACTGTTCAAAATAAAATTCGTCAAAAAGATAATGCTAACTAAAACACTCCTAGGGAAAAACTTCACAAGATGTTTTCCACCAGTTTGGTAAACACACCCTTTTTAATAAAAGTGCCCCAGCATGTAGGTATCTTTGACAGGTGGATCAAAATTCTCCTTTTCAGGGGCTGAGGATTTAGTTCAGTAGTTAGAGTGCTTGCCTGGCAAGCACAAGGCCCCGAGTTCGATCCCCGGCACCAAAAAAAAAAAAAAAAAAAAAATTCTCGTTTCACTCACAGAAGAAAACTGTCTCTCCTGAACATCCTGGAGGGACGTGGGCAGGTGTTTCTCTCTCCGCTGACGGCTCTCTTGCTGGCCTACACCTAGATTATTATATCCCTCCTTCCTTGTCACTCGTGATGCAGGCAGCTGAAGACTTGTTCATTTCAGTTACATTTTTGTGCGTGTTCCTTTGGACTGGTACCTGTTTTGTTGGCAAAATCTCCTTAGCTACACCTTCATTATTTTTGTAAGTTATCGTTACACTCCATTCAGCGCCCAGCCCCCTTCCTGTCTCGGGCTTTGCTTTTCTCCCCGCTGTGGGCTCAACACCTGCGGGGCGCAGTTTGTGAACATCACCTGCGCGCTCCTCCACGTGCATGTCGTCTCTAACCCGAGTGCCGCCTGCGTGTTCTGGAACTTGCTGATACGCTGTGTTGTTTATGGAGCGATAACAAGAAAAGGTCTAGACATGTCTGGTACAGACACGGTTTTCCTTCTGAACATTTTGGGTCTGCAGTTGGCTAAATCCACAGATGCAGAGCCTGCACCTTCCAGAGTCCACGGTGTCATCGCCGTTTGCTACTAAGCTTTGAGCCTTGACAGTAGTAAGTTGATTCTTGCCGCATCATCATGGACTAGAGCAGTTGGTGCCTGAGTTAATAATGTGGTACGGGAGGGTGTTAGCAGGACTGCTGATTGATCAGAGACCTTTGGTCTTGGGTACATTACTTTTTCTCTTCCTCTATAAAATTACAGTAATAGCACTGACTTGCGGAATGGCTGTCCTGATCGCGCGGGTAGCCTTAGTCCTGCGCGTGCTGAGCGCTCAGTAAGTAGCGCTAGTGTTCAGGCGTTTAACCCTCAGAGTTTGTTGGCCATGCTTTCAGCCGTCAGTTGGTGCCCTTTTGCTTGCAGGTAACAAAAGCCCGGTGCAGGCAGCTTAAGCAAAGAAGAGTTTACTGGGCTGCTTGACCAGAAGTCTGTGCTGATAGAGCTTCAGATATAATTGGGTTCAGGGTCATGTAAGATAGCAACTGTTCCCCCCCCTTTGATTTGTTTTCAGATAGGCTAAAATGCCCGCTGGGAGCGCTTGTCATATACTTTACACAGTTACTGTAGCTGGAGGGCCAGCAGAAATGGGGATTTTTACACCTCGGGGCTGTAGCAGGAGTTGTGGAGAGAGCCCCTGCTGCCTTAGCTTGCATCACCCCCTGGCCAGAAGAAACCTTGTGGATACTGTGGCCTGCCCTGGTTCATTCATCTGTCCCGGGTCTCCTGGGGTAGGGTCAGCCCCTGCAGACCGTGCGAGAAAGGGTTTCGCCCCGAAGGAGACGCTGGGCGGATGGAAAGCGCCCCCCTTCCCTTGGCTTTCTGTCAGTGTGAGCTAACCGAGGCCCACACGGGGTTTCTACTGCAGCAGATAAGGGTGCTGGTGAACAGCCTCCAGTGCACGGGACAGCCCTCTGACCCTCAGAATTGTCCTACAGAGAGTGTCAGTGTCGAGACTGAAAACCCTGAACTAGATAAACGGAGAGTCAGAGGGAAACCGATTATTTAGGGAAAAGGAGAAGAACCATTAGCTGTATTCCCAGGCAGATTTTCATACTTGCGTGACATAAATTTTAGATTCCTAGGAATTAAGCAGCAGTGACTAGTAAAGGACCATGTAAATTGTTTCTCGCGTACATTTGGCACATTACTTTTCATTTTTTAATATGTTTTTGTTCTCAAGATGGGGTCTTACAGTGTTTCCCAGGCTCAGTGACCCATCACCTCAGCCTCCTGTCAGCGGGAGCGGCAGGTGTGTGCCGCCGAGCGTGGCCCTACTTCTGATCCCTGAGGAGCTTCAGTTGGGACAGGAGTGTTCAGATTTCAGGACATTTTGCAGTTGGGTTTTCACGTCAGGGACTCTCAACCCAAAACGGGCATTCACTTAGCTCACAGATAAGGAAGCAACAGGACTTAGAGGTGTGTCAGTTATTTACAGGCAGCCTTTGAGAACAGGATGACTTGGGGTTTCTGTTGTAAACCCCGTTACTATACCGTGGTGCTGAGGGTAGCTCAGCATTTACATCTTTAAATGTACTGATTAGCTAGAAGTTTTACTTAGGCATTAAAAATGGAATAATACTTAGTAAAATGGGCCTCTAGTATGTAAGTATTTATTCACTGGGAATTAATGCCCTGGTTGTAGTGGTTTTTTTATGCTTTTGTGGTGGTGGTCTTTCTTTGTTAATTGTTTTTTTCTTTCTGGAGCACATAATAACCTCCTGCTTCTTGCTGATTTTTCTTACTGTATGCTGGGTGATAGCTGAAATGAGACATGTCCACACCTTGCTCCTTAAAGGGTGTTTCGTGAACTACCACCATCGGGCTCCTCTGCGAGTGAGAAATGTAGACTCTGGCATCCCGTTTCGCACCTGCCAGGACACCATGAGGAGCGCTGGTCAGGGTGCCCTTGAGCACCTGCGTTCGCAGTCTTGGCACACTCAGTCACATGCAGACTACGTCTTCCAGTAATACCCGCTACACACGGGTTGCCTGTTAAAAGTTGTGTCCTGTTTGTAACTGATTTGGAATGAAATCACTCGGAACATTCCATTCCATTTCGGTGATTAGACCTGTCAAAAGCCAGCATACTGATGTCACTTAACGTCATCACAGAGAGTAAGTTTTGCCCTTTCTGCTGCTGCTGCTTTTTTTTTTTATTTGTTTGTTTTTTGTTTTTTATAAATACTGTAGGACTTTCTCCCTCTTCATATTATTTCTCCTTTGGTCATGTGTTTTGTCACAGTGGTAGAGTTCTGAATTTTTCTGATCCTTTTGATATTTGGGTCATTCTGGAACAGACATTTGATTAAAAACAACTGTTGCCTGTTTAAATTATAATCGGAAATTACTGCATAAGCATGATGGGAAGGTAATTTGGCCTGTATCTGGAACAGTGACGGTGGCGTGGCATATTCTCAGTGGCAGTGCTGATTGTCCTCACCCTGATCGTTCCTGAGTGTGCCGCCGCTGCGTAAGATGATGTGTGTGTACTGGGGCCGAGGCTGGTTAGCCACAGTCCTGACAGTCTGACCTGTCCTTTGGCACCATCTGCGATAGAGTCCATTTGGCTTGCGTGAGACCATCCGTGTGTCCCGCATCTGGTTACACACAGGTCTAGATGGAGTCAGGTAACTGGGACCAGCCTCGCCTTCCTTTTCCTGAGTTAGCCTTGCCCACACCCGAAGTATAGTTTGTAGTCTGCTCTTTCTGGAGAACAGAACCAAACAGGACAGAAATCAGTAGCAGGATATACGGGTTCACTTTATTATGTGTGTTTATTGTGTTCACAATTTAGGATTAACTGTAATTTTACCAGCAGGTTAGAAAAGGAATGGTATTTGTCAGGGCCTCTGAATGGTACTGTAAAGAGGAGCATCTGGGAACACTGAGGCAGAAGCCAGCTTTAGAGGACGTGTGGCGGAGGGCAAGGTGAAAGCACTATATTGCCTGGTTCATAGAATGTGCTTAATTAACTGGTAATTCCTTTTTATAATAAAAGGAACTTTGACAGTGTCATCCTTTATCTCTCAAAATTATTCTCTAGCAAGCTGTTTCCTATTGGCATTTCAATGTGTGTCTCCTAGCTTTAAAAGCTGAAATATTAAAAACATTCTATAACTGCGCATCACATATCTGCTAGCCTATCTGCACCCTCACAAACAAACTCTTCAAGAGTGTTTGCTATGCTACTTTTTGTCTTTGCTTGACATTTACTCTTCGGTGTGCTCCGGGGTGGCTTCCCTCAGTGTTCCTGCCCGTGTTGGTGACTCCAGAATGCTCACCCGGCAGCCGCACAGGAGGCTTCTCTGCTCCCCGAGCCCCCTGGAGCTCTCCCCTGGCTCCTGGGATACCAAGCTCTCTGCCCTGCTGTTGTCTAATGGCTCACTCTTCCTTCTTAATTTGTCTGTTTTTGACTTCTGTCATTTTGAATTCCACAGGGCTCTGTTGTAGCACATTCTCTTTTCCTATCACTTTAAATTTTATTGAGATCTAGGCTTTACTCTTAACTATATTAGAAATAGTGATGAAAAAGTTACAGCTTTTGTTTTCATGAAAATGATCTGTACAATTATAATATATTTTCAAGCATCATAGAGCCACACTAGCAAGATAGGAAAAGAATGTTGCTCAGTGCCACCACCAAGAAATCAGCAGTGCTGACATTTGGTGAGTGGTCTTCAGACATCTTTTCAGAGATGATTATAGCTAATATCTCAGGGACTTGAATATGTGCCAGAGCTGTATTCCAGTGCTTCGAATCGCCCCGACTTCCCTCGATAGAGTTAGGGCTGCCAGAGTTTCACAGATGAGGCGAGAAGAAGGGAAAAACTTGCCCAGGGTCCTGTGGGTGGGAAGGGCCAGAGGGAATGCTCCAGCCTCTGGAGTCTGGTAGACACGCGGCGGGATCGAGTAGGAAGTGGTCCCCACTCTGTAGGCTGCTTGCTTCCCATATGACCCAAGGAAGAGGTCAGGTGAGTAGTGGGATGCACTTTGCCTTCTCAGCTGTCAGCATTTGGCTCTGAGTCTCTTGTGCAGCAGTGTGTTGACACAGACCCTGTCATG
Organism: Hystrix cristata; assembly: GCA_004026905.1. Lineage (NCBI taxonomy): Eukaryota > Metazoa > Chordata > Mammalia > Rodentia > Hystricidae > Hystrix > Hystrix cristata. The sequence goes on from PVJO010007628.1 coordinate 51,629, forward strand.
TTTTAGCAATTTTTATTAACATTCAGTTCTGCTAACTTAGTGTATGAAAATGATGACCAGCTCCTGTGGGACCCTGAGTACCTACCCGAAGACAAAGTGATTGTGTTTCTTAAGGATGCATCCAGAAGAACCGGGGACGAAAAAGGTGTGGAAGCAATCCCTGAGGGGTCTCACATAAAAGACAACGAGCAGGTGCGTGAAGAAGAGACGTCCTTTACCATTGTCCTCAGATAAGCTAATGTTACGCATTTATAAATGTAAATGTTACCGCTTCCAGTGTAATTACTCTGGCCACCAAAATTGCTAAAATGTTATCCATGGAATCTGAGGTTATAATCAGCATAAAATACTCACTGTTACTACACGCAACTCCATCGTGATGATTTCAGAGCAAACAGACAGAAATCTTGATGTTCTATTTTGCCGTCCTTGGCAGCATGTGCCTGTCGTCAGGTCAGGACACTCGTGTACATGTGAGACCAGTACCTGCCATAAGCCCAACGTAACGGCATTTTAAAACCATTTTTATCATTGTTTTTCTTTTCTGATTTATTTAAGAATATGGTAGAAATCTCAGAAAACTACAAAGAAGGTAGCTTTATATAACATGATACATATTTTATTTCTAGATTCTTTGGATACTGTGGCCTCCAAGCTAGAATATTTATATATTCTGCCTTGTACAGGTTTAGAAGGCATTATCCTGGTATTGTTAGTCACTGAAATTATTTCCCCGCTCCTAGAGAATGAAACCAGGTACTAGATTCTGAAAAATACTTTTCCATTTAAATTGTAGCATTAAACTGGACTGTTCATAGTCTGGGTCATACATAGAAGCCTTTTATTTTTCTAGGCTTTATATGAATTGGTTAAGTGCAATTTTGATACAGAAGAAGCATTGAGAAGATTAAGATTTAATGTAAAAGCAGCTAGAGGTAAGCATAAATGTTAGCTCTTTATTTGCTTTCATGATTTGGCAGAAATTTAAAAAGTAAGCTCTTAGATTTAATATAAATACTGTGCCTCCCAAACTCAGATTCTGAATTAGTATTTGCAGAACATAGGTATCCTACAAGATACAATGGGGAGTGGGATTAAGTCTATCCTTTCCTCCTTTATGGGAAAATAAGGCCATTTAAGTGAAAATAGAAAAATGCATAATGCCTTAAAATTTCAGACTATGTCTGCAAAGATTTTCCTGTTTGATCTTGGTAGTAGGCCTGTGTGCAGTGTAATGTGACAGATGTTGCCTTCACTTTAAAATTGTGAGAATCAGGTCTGCGTACCTGGCAAGTTGACCAAGGCAGATGCAATTCATGAATAATGAAGCCAGAACTAAAATAGTGGGTTTTTGTTTCTTACTCTAAAGCTGGCTCCCATCCCACCTCATTTAGAGAGATTCTGATTGGTTCAACAAAAATGTGAAGGCTGCCTAAGTTCTGAGGGCCTCACTCTAAACCACATCTCTGCCTTGGTGCCGCCTGGAGATAGGGAGGCTGAGAAAGAGTCCAACGTGTTCCTCCCGCTACAGTTGCAGGAGTGGAGGGTGGGCTTTTGGGACAAGCTTCAGAGCAAAATGATGTTTCTGCTGGGATCGAAAAGAATTATTGGTGAAAAGGTAGGAGGTAGGAAGCAGAAAGTAATTCTAGGCAGAGGGGCCCAGGCTGAGTCTGCAGCAGGAAAGCGCTTAGGAAACTGAAAGGGTTGAGAGCCGGCTAATGTGGCAGGATCGTGAGGGACTAAGGAGAAGGCAGCCCAAGATGAGGCCAGAGCAGGGACCACATCAGCCAAGATCTTATGAGATGAAGATTTTTGTTGCTTCGCCTTTTGCAGTGATGAGTGTTAGTGCTCAGAGTAAAGTGTTTCCCTCATTTCTTACCAGAAAGTGACATTTTTGTTTGCAGTTTTGTTTGTGATGTGCAGCATTGGGGGAATATTGCTTAACAGTTTCTCCCCTCGTTTTGTCAGAGGAATTGTCTGTTTGGACAGAGGAAGAGTGTAGAAATTTTGAACAGGGGCTGAAGGCCTATGGAAAAGATTTTCATTTGATTCAGGCTAATAAAGTAAGTAATGATACATGTTCTTTTTACAAAAAATTTAATAACCCAACTGACATGTTCATCTGCTGTATTTTTTAATGTTTAAGTTTCTATAATGAATTTTATCTTTGGTACATAGCTAATTATTACAATAAGCATGCCCAGATTTCCTGACATAAATTTGCTAGGTCATTGTGTTTGGTATGTGATATTAGAATGTTTTAGGAATTGAACTCCAGGCGCAGTGGTACAGGCCTGTAATCCCAGCACTCTGGGAGGCTGAGGCAAGAAGATGGCAAGTTCTAGTCCAGCCCAGGCAGCTCAGTGTCTTAGTGAAACCTTGTCTCAAAATAAAAAAATTAAGGGCTGGGGATTTAGCTCAGTGATTGCCTGGCAAGCACAAGGGCCTGAGTTCGATCCCCAGCACCGGAAAAACAAAACAAAACAAAATAAAAAATTTAAAAAGGGCTGGGGATGTAGTTTATTGTGAAAGCCCTGAGTGCAGTCCCCATTGACACAAACAAAATTATTTACAAGTGTGTTAACCAACTTTCGGTTGGAATTTGTGTGTATAATGCAATATTTAAAGCTGTTTTCTGTCTGTGACAGGTACTTTAAGGAGGGCCTTTAATTTTCAAATTTTAAAGACGTTTAACATGATAGTGTTTACAGTTAAAACCACTCCTGAATAATCTAAGACCACACTGTTGTTTGTTTGTTTTTGAAGTACCAGAATTGAACCCAGAAGTTCACGAATGCTAGGCAGGTGCTGTACCACTGAGCTACATCCCGAGCCCCTTGTGAAAATTTTTGTTTTGAGACAGGGTCTGCGTTGAGCATGCTAGGCTCCGACTCGCAGTCCTCCCGCCTCCCCTACCGGCTAGCTAAGATTACGGGCCGGCACCGTTGCGTGGCTTAAAGGCACTTCCTGTATGACAATTGCTGCAGTTGCCATAAATTTAAAATTTTATTTGCCGTGATCAGTAGTCATTCCGTATTGATAATGTCACCCTTAAGTGCTTATCACCAAAGAATTTGATAATTACTTACAGATTTGTTTTGGGATTTGATTCTTTGAACTGAATTCTGGTAGGAGTTTTAATAGCAACTGAACAATTTATACAATAGGGAAATGAGTTGTTCTGTAGAAGATTAAGACAGATAAAAGTAAAATTTCAGAGCTTACATGATGAAATTAATTAATCCTTAGGCTTTTGAGCATCACAGTACTCTTACCGAATGCAAGGGGCTCAGCTTTAACGCATTTCCTTGAAGAAGGCTTCTGAGCACTGTGTGGTAGCTCACGCAGGACCCTGGTGACAGTGTTGAGACTTCTGGCTGGAGCTGTAAATAGTCTTTGGCTATGGGCCTGTTCCTTTTATCCTGGGGGTGCTATTCACTGAACCTGGGCCCTCCTCCTGCGAGGCAGAAGCCCTGCCTTTGAGCAGTGCCCCAGCTGCTCTGCTCTTTATACTTCTGGCTGTAGTTGGGTGGGGTCCAGTTTTGCACATATGTAATGTTAGTTCATGCTTACAAAATAAGAGTCAGTTACAAGTCCTGCGGGTTTATTTTTCTTAATTTTGTTGGGCATTAAATAGTTCGTTCTTAATGATCTTTTTTGAATTTTGGTAATTGACATTGGACATAACTAATAAAAGAGAGATTTTGAGTTTTAGGACTTAGGGTGACTCAGAAGATAGCACGATTGCTGTGGAAATGTATAGCCGTACATTGTCCAAATCATCTAATAACCTCAAATACAGTCAGCACTCTACGAAGAGACTCTTTTTATGCTAATGACTGGCCATTTATGTTTGTTTGTTTTTTTATTTGTCTCATTACTTTATTTTTTTTTTTGGTGCTGGGGATCGAACTCGGGGCCTTGTGCTTACGAGGCAGGCACTCTAACCACTGAACTACACCCCAAGCCTGTTTGTTTTTTTAATATCCCACATTTCATGGTTGAAAGGATCATTTTTATAAGATTTTCCTAGCATTAGCATTCTTGCTTCCATTCACGTGCCATTTGCCCTACCCAAGCTGGATTACTGTGCAGACCACCCCGGGAATGACACTGATCGGCTCAGCAGAAGCAGCTATCTTGCTTCTTTTTAAGCCATAAGAACTTGCTAGGTGGCCTCAAACTATGAGCCCAAAAAAGTCTTGCTGAAAGTAAGACCTTGGTTTCTTTATAAATATCCAGATGGTGTCTTGTAGTGTTACGGGGTAGATGGCATCTGACCTACGTGTGCTCACGCTGAGTGCTGTAGGGAACCAAGGGAGGTCAGTGACCCTCTGAGGAAGAAAAATGTTTCCATGGAAACATCGAGGAATTGGAATTTTACACTTGGAATTAAAATTCAGATTTTTAACCTTAAGTTCTGTATGGGAATGTGTTTTATTGAAGATTTCCTATAATGTTAACTTGACATGTGCAAAAATGTCTTCATTTTTTGCTTTCAGTGCGGTACAGTTGACTTGGGTTAAAACTGTCTAGAAATGAGATTCTGTAGCAAGTCAGAAAGCTTGAGAGGATGCTTTTTTTAAAGCCCCAGTTATTTCAGTCTCAAAGCAAAATGGGTCACAGTTGTAAAGTGCAAGTAGCAGGGGAACAAGACTCATCTACTGTGTATGTGTTAGGTAGGAAAGTGTATCATCAACAGTTTTCCTGCCTCAGCATCCGAAATTTGCTGCAGCATCTAAAAAACTGATGCAGGTATCTTTTTTTCTTTTTAAACACTCAGTATTGGATTCATACACAGCAATTTTTGCAGCTTTCCAAACCTCAGTGGCAGAGGGGGTTCTTGTTGGCATTGTTTGTAAGCCCAGTGAGCATGGTGTGCGGGTACCTGTGCACTTTACGAACGGGGCGGCGTGTTGAGCCGCCGGTGTCGCTGCAGAGGCTGATGGCTGTGGAGCCGGGGAGACAGTCTCCTGCAAGCGAACTGAAAGGTGGGCCCTGAGCGCTCTGTGAGAGGATACGCCACTGTTGGTAATGTTCGTCTGAGCCTACATGCTGCCTCCACACACTTTCAGCGGAGGAGGATTTATTTTACAGTGAATTGTTAGTAAAATGGAAAGCTAAATGCCTGAAGGGTGGTTACTGGTGTATTATTTCTCTTAACAGAACTGTAGAAAGAAGAGCTTCGAGTGCTCTTGCTGCGGTCTTGTGTCTGGCGTGTGTATGTTGGCAAAGGATCAGTGAACTGACTTTCAGACTTCAGATGTCTGTCATGAAATCACTGCACTCAGAAGGAGATGGTTGGTAAAAGTAGCATTTCTTTTTCACAGGTCCGAACAAGATCTGTTGGGGAGTGTGTAGCATTCTATTACATGTGGAAAAAGTCTGAACGCTACGATTTCTTTGCTCAGCAAACGCGATTTGGAAAAAAGAAATACAACCTTCATCCCGGTGTAACGTGAGTTGGTTTTTTCCTTTAAAGCTATGTATTCTATCACTGAAAAGTTTTTAGGTTTTTCTTAAGTGAGTTACAGTTTTTAGAACCTTGCTTTTGTAATAGAATTTACATTAGTTTATCATCGGTTGCATCTCTTCGTTGGACATGCAGAATTTTTAGTGTCATGAGATTGTAAACTGCAGTTCCTGTTATCTGAGACAGTAAACATATCATTAGAGCAAGATTTTAGAGTGTGTGTTTTCAGGCCGGTAGCCCAAAAGAAATGGATCAGAACAGCTGGCAAATCTGTTACATTCAGCACAGCACATACACATCATCTTAATGGCCCGAAAGCAGCCCGAAGAGAAAGAGGGTCTCTCCTTACACTGGAGGCCCTCATGGCCCAAGGCCCTGAAACATGGAAGGGAAATTAATACTTTTAAATGTCCAGTCTATTTTGATCCCAGGAACCAAAACAAGATTTGAATATAGATGTTCTAAAGCAGAAAAAACAGTAAGAATACAATAAATCAGGTCAAATCGCATCTTCTTTTTGTTACGCTTTATAGAGGGAATAGTAGGTATGTGGTAGTTTCCCTTTTTCTAGCAGTCCTGAATGTTTTCTGCTCACAGAAACACTATTTAATGATTAATGCGACTCCAGCTTTTTCCCAGCAACACGGATAGAAGGTGTTGCATCTCTTCTATGCACGTCTTTCGCCTTGTACCGCCCCCAAGCCTCAGGTCCTCCTGTCCTCCTTCAGTCTTGCTTTGGAAGGAAACATTCTCTCTCCCCTGGCCGTCTGCTCCTCACAGATGAAGACCACCGAGTCTCTGTCTCAGTGAGTTAGGTAACATTTTGCTGAACCGTTGTGCCGGAAGGGACTTGCCAGGACTGTCTTCAGACACTGCCCGACGTCACAGGACGGAAGTGATGTGACGGCGTCCGGATGCCCGGTACCGAGTCCCCACACGGCGGCTTAAGGCTGTGAGGCCCCACCGGTGCGGCGGAGCCTCTCAGACTGCTGGGCACACTGTGGCCCGGTCACTCCCGTGTGCAGACTCTGTGGGAGACTGATGTCCCAAGACCTGAAGTGGGAGAACCAGAGAAGGAGCAGTTTGTGCTCTCACTCAGCCACAGTCACTAGAGGGCTTCAGGCCGAGCAGCAGGCCAGTTGTAGATAAGTGCTGGTGTTCCTCAGCTTTCCGCAGTTTTGTGGGTCACTTGTTGGCAGTACTACAGAAAGTGACACAGTTAGATACAGCTGTTGAGTCCGCACAGCGTATGAGATAGTCACGGTTTTCACACTCGTATATGGCAGAGCAGTAGTTACATCTTTCCTCTTCTTCACCCACTTTAGAAGTAACGTTCATGCACAAAGTAGTCAGTCTGTGGTCCTTGGCAGTGAGAACATAGAACTGCCATGTGGGCAGACCGGGCTCCCCGGACGGCGCCACGGAGGAGGTGGTGTGGGCTGGTGCAGCGCAGGCTCCGTGATGGCGCTCAGCAGGGTGGGTGGGGTGTGCCACCAGACGTGGTCCTTCTTCATAATCGCTCCACAGCTGACTCCCGGCTGTCGGCCTGGTTCCTTGTAAGGTTAAGCATTCTGTAGGCCGAGTCACCACGGTTCAGAGCAACCCAGGCCTCTTTACTCTTGGGCTGTGGAGTTAACAGTGGTCTCTTCGCACATGAACAAACGTGGTTTTCCCCTTAGGTGAGAGTGCCTTGATTTTGTAGACTTCAGCGAGTCCCCTGCTGGTCTTACGAAAGCCTGTTTTGTTAACTGAGATTCATCCCTTTAGCTGTGGTATGTCTTCTGTATAAAGCAGCGAGCAGACTCTACAGTATTTTTCTTTTTTTTTTTTTTTTTTTGTGGTGCCGGGGATCGAACTCAGGCCCTTGTGTTTGCAAGGCAAGCACTCTAATCACTGAGCTAAATCCCCAGCCCCTACAGTATTTTTCATAGAGCAAGAAATTGTGGTTTCCTGTAAGCACAGAGGCTTGTCTGGCTTGTTTCCCTTTTCAGCTAATAGTTGTATTATAAGTGAAATTGTTGTCTTCCAGTTGTTCACCAGAATGAAGCTTTTTTCTTTTTTGGCTACAGCCTTTGAAAGATTCTACTACAGATTTCTCCTATTTACTGCCTGGAAGAATTGAGAGCCATATGCAAATTGAAGATTTTACTATAAAATATTGAGCCTTTCAAATAAGTGTTTAGAAGTAAAAATTAATTCACCATAACCCAGTTATCTGAATGTCCCCCAACCTTGTAGATGTCTATCTGACTCTTCTTTCTCCTTTCTCAAGCATTCTGGATCTCATTAATCTTTGGGAAATGATGATAATTATTATTCTTTCATAGAATTGCTACCATATTCAGAAATCTAAAATCATTTTGATATCTGATCAGCTCTGGCTTCCTGTGCTTGGCTTGTGACACCCTCCACTCCTCGCGATGGCCCACCGAGCCCCTTCTGTTCCCACAGCCTGCCTTCCGACGTTCCTGTGGTGCTGGGCATTCCCACGGCTGTTTCTGTGTGCTTCGCGCTGGTCTGTAATTAGGGTGACTGGCGTGGCACCGAAGCACTCTTGAAAGCCATTGAGTTTAAGTCCCTGTGTGTGGAGGAGGAAGATCATGCCTAAAGTGTTCACTTGATTCGGTCATGGTCTGTGCTTGTTAGTTTTGTACCATTTATTTGAAGTTTCTTGAGGCCCAGTATTGTGTTCCTTTATTTATTACATCCCCACCACTCAAATGACAGTGGCCATCCTCCAGATTAAAATGAAAACTCTAAGTCAGAGTGTGTTGTGGACTGTTAGTACAGACTCGTGAGAAATCCTGGGAGCTTCCTGTTGCCTTCTTCACTCTTCCTTACCCTGCTCTCAGAATAGTAAGAGTTCATTTAATCTCAGTACTGTACTGTTCTGAGGGACTTGAAAACAGGTCACGTGTCAGGTATTGCGCTTCTCTTCCATCCCGCGTACACTGCGGTGCCAGCGGCGTGGCGGGCGGTGAAAGTTCCTGCCCTGGGCCGCGACATTCTAGGGCGGTGTTGGCGACCTTTTCCACAGGGTGGAGGGGAGTATTTTGGGCTCTGCGGGGCTTCAGGTCTCTGTCACTGCTTCGCCAGCCCTGTCGTCACAGCGGGGAAGCAGCCGCAACCACCGCCGCGTGCGGCGTGTCACTGGAACTGCAGAACGGGGGCCGCAGCTCACGTACCTTTATTCGAGGGACCCAGGAGCACTTTACAGTGGGCGAAGCACTCTGTGCACACACCTGATAGCGCAGCGAGTGTGGCAGGCAGGCTGGAGTCACTCGCTGCGTCTCACAGGGGCGGGACCAGCGGTTAGCGCAGCCCTCCTCAGCCCACCGGGCAGAAGCAGCCTGAGGAAGGAACTCGACAGCTCGGGGGTGACCTTCCTCCTGTCAGACTCGGTTGTCTTTCAGGTGTTGCCTTCCGGAGGGTTAAAATCCAGCCTGCCTGCGCTTGGAAATTCTTTGGCCCTCCTGATGGTTCTGCTCCATTTCTTCACTCACAGAGCTGCCAGCTGCAGCTGGGCTTCTCTGAGTACAAACGGGCTTTAGAGACTTTCCAGCCTTTCCCCACAAACACGTAGCCCTAAAGAACTGGCCTTTTGAACATTCAGACCCTGACGCCGTGGACGCGACACTGGAGTGAGTGTAGGTGAACCTTGAGACGTACAGTCTTTGTTAAGAAAGAGTTGGACATTTAACCTCAGCCGTTTTTAATTTTTGGCATTTTTTAATAGAAGGAAATAACCTTATGACTATTAACTTAAGGGATTACATGGATCGTCTCCTGGATGAAAGTGAGAGTGCAGCTTCCAGCCGCGCCCCGTCCCCTCCCCCGACCGCCTCCAGCGGCAGCACCAGCCAGTCCGAGAAGGAGGACGGCGCCGCGGGCACCCAGAACGGTGAGTGCCGCGGCCACGGGGAGGGCTGGCCGCTGCCGCCGCTCAGAGACTCAGTGGCTTTCCACACTCATCACTGCTTTTAAGCAAATGGTTTCAGCGACATTGCTTTCTTTCTTGGTTGAGATGATGCCTGGGTGCAAGTATTGCTGTTAACTTTCAGGCCAGAACTGCAGCCGTTTTGCATCAGGAATATAAACATTTACGGTACCTTGAGAGCTTTTTTACACACGTGTTTTACCACACTCGCTTTGGGAGCGTCACTCATTTGACTTGTGCCGGGTGGCTTTGAACCACCAGCAGTATGTGTGTGACTGTTAGCGGGCGGCATGGGGCAGTCACGCATGGACCACCAGGGGCTCCAGCGAGCTGGGGGGGTGTTAAGCGTATAGTTGAACGCAGCACAGGCCTGCTTTGAATATTGAAGTCATCTTTGGTAGGATCATAACCTTGAGGAATGAGAAAGGATAAAGCAGGGATCAGCCTGCTGCAGAAACATGTGCATATTTTTTATGAAAAAGAAAAGCAGTGGCCACACCAGTGTGTTTAGAGTTCAGATAATGTTCTTGTTCAAAATACACAGGGAGTCAGAGATCACTGTGCTGATCAGCAAGAACTAGTTAAGAGATCGTTTTGACTTGTACTGCAAAGAAAATGGTCGTCCTAGGTTAGAAGGCTCGGGAAGGGCCAGTGGAGAGCTGTGTGCTCCTGACAGAAGCTGGCAGGAAACAGAGCCCTGGTCCTTGTTCTGGGTTCCGGTCCCGTGCCGGTCCACGTAGGGATTTACCCCATTCATTGCATGACCCGTTTGAGAACCAGCAAAGTGGACACCTCGCAGGGCCCCCAGCTGTGCGCTGGTGGTGTCTGATGCCAGCCACGCATGTCCTGAAGCAGCTCAGACGTGGAGACGCTGGCCTTGGCGTGAGGGCTGGATACTCAGAAGTCAGTGGTTATAACACTTCTGCCATCTCGTTTGTTCCTAACATTTTAATACCAAACACATTTCCCTTTTGTAGCTATTTGAAGAGAACATGCAGGCTTAGGAGAGAGTTCGTAAGTTAATTATAAGTGACTCAGTAGCTCAGAAGCAATTCGCATCAGGTAAGTGAGATCAAGATTCTGTTTTCAAAGAAAGGATGAAGCTTTCTAGCCCAATTTCCTTTCTTAAGGACTTTAATTAGTGCCTTGAAGTATTAGAGCTATTTTTTAACCTATCAGTCGGACCTCGTTCTTTGGACGCTGCCACAGAATTGTTCCCGCAGCGGCACACAGTCTGTTACCCACCTGCATCGCACGGCTCGAGTGCATCTGACCATAGAGTATCTGAGGCTCCTCTTTTATGCTGCGTATTCTCAGGTGATTAAAATTTAATTGTCTCAGTGGTGTACATCCTGATTTTACTTCCGGTCACCAAAGGTTATATTCCCTTTGGCAGTCAACTCTTAACACAATGTTTCTGTTGTTACTGCTTTTAGTAGGATAATTACAGACTTTTCTTACTGATCATGGAGAAATCTAAATTTACTGTTAGCTCTTTTAGTGTACGTTTGGGCACTATAGCATTAATTTTTTGCCATTATGACAGATTATTTAAGTCCACTTAAATAACTGTGTGTGGTCTTTTAAAGCACAACTCCATAGACTTACACTGAGAATAAAATCATGGTATCTTGATTTTATATGGCAATAGAAGACTTAAGCTTCCATAATAAAGAACACTGTGCTTTTACATGGTTTTGGAAGGCAGAGCCCTTTGGCTGACTGTGCATTCTCTGTCGGCTCAGCTCAACTGGCGGCCCCAGCGCCTGTCTGTTTCGTACAGCACCAACCTGCTGTTAACACAGCCGCACCTGCTCTTCCTTCTTTGCGACAAGCCGAATCTTGGCAGCAGCGCTGTGTGGTACCTGTGTCCTGGTCCTCACTGTGTGGGGAAGCTGAATGCGCTAGTGTGGCGGCGGCGGCGGCGGCAGGGTTAGACGCCACGTGGGCAGATCTACGCCGCACTGCCTGGAGGGACAGCGTCTATAGTAGCTGGCACGTGACAGTTTGCAGTGTAACTTCTTCCTGTTAGCAGTGTCATTTGTCTTCCAACTTAGGTGTGTCGTCTAATGGACCGGGTGAGACACTAAACAAAGAAGAAGGAAAAGGTGAAGGGTTGCATGTTAACGGGCCGACCGGAGGACATAAGAGACCGCTTTGCACAGAGACGGACACTAATGGCTTTGAAGCAGACGGCCTTGCCGCCGACCCAAAGCTTGCTCACGTGACTGCAAGAAACGAAAATGACTTTGGTGACAGAAGTGAGAGACCTGCCAAAAAGCGAAGGGTGGACAGCAGCGGAAAGGAGAGTCCGGGTTCTTCCGAGTTCTCCCAGGAAGCAGCGTCACACGGAAAATTGGAAGAACTTGAAAACACAGATGACTAAATCTTAGAACTATTTCACTTTCTTTGGAGTAATTCTGGTGTGATGAAAATTTTCAGGGTTGATGGGTTACCTTAACAAGTTGATTTCCTGGTTTAAATATGAAACTATGAATTGGTAACTAAGAAATGAGATTTCGTGATTTTGCCTTTTACAGGTCCTTTTAGTGCAAAACTGGCAAAGACCCTTTAAAGGGTATAAAAAAGTTGAGTAAATTTGAACGAACTAAAGATAAACGCATCCTTCTCATCCTGACGTACTGTCATAAAATTTCACAAGGTAATTTTTCCTTGGTTTCATGGCAAAGGAATGAAAAAAAGTTTTCAAATTTCTGTTTTACACCAGTTTTTCTGAGTTTCTTGAAATGTCTTTGTAACAGGCATTTTTTGCTCCATCTAAATTGAGTGTCGTTATTAAGGAAACCCTTATGAATCCTGAAAGTTACGCTAGCATGATTTTTTATATATAGAAGTTTAAAAATAAACCAAGTCAGGTTTGTGTATGTAAAATTGTTGACATCAATGATGTCTTTCCATATTCTTATCTGGGCTTAAGAAATACATTCTGTATTTTTCCAGATTCTTTGTAGCCTTTGAAAGATTTTTACAAGTACATACGTCTGACTGAGCTGTCCTTTCTTAATACAAAAAGCTTGTATAGTTTTCTTACCTTGTACAGTTGGTAAACTTTTATGAGAGGAATTGATATTCTGCGTCTGTCAGCTTCATTTTATTTTGCTAAGGTTTTTCTAATGAATTTTTAAGTGTTTGTGTAGTTACTAAGTCATGTTTCTTATCCAGGTGGTAAAAGCATTCATAAAAGATTGTGAAAAATTTTTTCAAATTTCTACCTTAAGGACAAATAGTTTGAGAATTCTGAAATTAAGCATGATTCTTAGATTGTACTGTTTGTTTTACATTTACTATAATTTCCAGAATTATTTTTGAAGCAAAACAAAGGTTTAGCCTCAGCATAAGCACTTCAGTGTGTCATGCTGACTAGAATCCTGTTCAGTTATTTTTATATGCATTATAGAACTTGCCATTTTTGTGTCAAACCACAGAGGCGAAGGTCAAGGGGCACTTAGACACGGACACGCTCTTGGCGACTAAGAGAAGGTGATGGAGTTTGACGTTTCCAGACTTTGCCAGTTACAATCCAGTTATTCAGGTTGATAATGTTTCTGCAGAATGAAAGTAAGATAAACAGTAACCACTGCTGTGTGTGAGGACAAATAGAATTATTCCTACGTTAGACTTGTAAAAGTGCCATTTTTAGTGTTAAAGTTCTTGTTAAAAAAACATAGTTTTATACAGCTGGTAGCCCAGTCTCTGTCCAGACTTTTGTGAAAGAGGATCCCGTTCTCACACAGACGTGCCCCGGGCTCTGCTTCTGCCTCACATTTCGCCATCAGCCCCAGAGCCGATGCCTTTCAGACTGGTCTTCTCGGTCTCGTGAGTGGCTCAGTGTCCAGTGTACTGAGGAGCCGTGTTCAGGCCCCTCCCCAGGAGAGCTGTCTGCTCCCACGCGTCCCCGCACCCGAGTGGACAGCCCGCTTCATGGCACTCGGCTCTAATGGCCTGTGTCCAGAGTTGTCACCTCAGTAGCCAGGGAGTCAGAGTTTGGGCTGGAAGTGTTGAGAAGCATGAATTTTTTTTTGTTGTTTCTGTTTGCTTTACTTAAAACATTAATTTATCCAGAGTGGCAGGAGGTTTAGCAGATGGTCACAATCCATTTTCTAAATTAGATTTTATTGAGTGAACCCAAAGCATCCTAGCTCTTTGTCAGAGATGGTCTATAGAAATGTTTTAAAAGAACAGTGATGCTATACTTTTTAAATTATTGCAATATTAGAAATACCATTTTCACCTTTTTTAAAAAATGCGTTCTGTTTGCTGGATTGTGAAGTTCTTGCAAACCATTGATAAGGAATGTTTTAAGTAAATTCTCAGGCATGTTTGCAGATAATGGCACCTATGTAAATGTTAGGAAATTCTAATTTTCTTAATCTTACCTTTTTTAAAGTATACATAATGAAAGACATTCCACTACTGTAATATGTAATGCTCAGTTTTCCGTAAATATTTAATTGTATTTTGTGTTTGTTCTTCATAATGCAGCCACTATAACTTGATAAGTCATTGCACTATTTAAAAATCTTAGTAAAATCATGAGTTTAATTTGCTTAGGACTTAGTACCAGAGCTCCTGTCCAGGGAACAGCAGCCTCTCACTGTCCCTGAGTCCCGTGCACCGCGCCCTGCGGGATGCTGCCGTTTTCCTCTGGAATGGTGTTCCTGTTTTCTGATACGTTTTTAAATAGATTTCATCGTCTGTAACTCAGTTCAACACAAATCTGTTGAGCTTTAAAATGTATTTGAAGTAATATTTAAATAGGCATTTAAAATTATGAATTAGATGTTTTTAAATTTATGCATAGTAATTTTGCACTGTAAAGTATTTTCCTTCTCCCATTCCCTTCTGCCATTCTGAATATGCTTATTAAAATATTTTTTTAAACATACTTGTATATATAAGGCGGTGTGAATGGTTTTTGTTAGATTAATTCACTAGGTTTCACTCACAGGTTTTTACGTTTGCCTGAAGCACACGATTGCCGGCGCCGTCTGTACGGTCGTACTCTTCCCCGGCGGACCTGGAGCGTGGAGCTGTGTCGCGGCGGTTCCTGACCTCCATTGGCCTGACGTGGATGCTGTGTTTGTAGTCCTGGGACCTCTGTTCTCCCTGTTCCTTTTTTTCTGGACTATGCAAGTAAAAGTAATTTGTTTCCCTCTTTGCAGTGGAGTTCATACCACATGCTCTTTAACAGAATAAAACTTGTTCTGTCATAGTACTTGCTTTGCTCTCTGTGGATGGCCGAGTGTGCACTTGGAAGACGTGAGGGCTGGCGGGCGCCAGAGCGGAAGCCGGTTGTGCTGCTGGCCCTCGGGCTCGGCTGACCGCTGTCACTCGTGAACGCCAGGCGAGGAGGAGTAGGGTTTCCCGGCCAGTGTGAAAAACTATCACATGAGAAGCAGGGATTTTCAAATCCTAATCTATTATTCTGAGCCTCACTAAAAGTGACTTTCTTTTTATATCTTGTAATTCTGATGATTTGAATTTTTGACCGTAAAAATCAACTCTGTTCTTTAATAAGCGAGTTCATTGTGTGCAGATGTCTGAAGGGTTGTGCACCCCAGTTAGCAGGTGACTTCGTCTGCCTGTGTCTGGAGTAAACTCTGTCTTCTCAGACCAGTTTCCCCTGAACTCTTGCACGTGCCCGTAAGCTGTGCGGATCTTTGATGTATGGACAGGTTTTTCCTTTTGTGAGTGTGATTGGTTTTTGTCACGGTCGTCTGCACGCACTCGTAGGACTTATTTAGGAAGTATACTGTATTGAAAATGCCGTTTTTCTTTGAACACGCTGTAAAACCTCCCTAATTCACTGAAAAACCTGGAGTCCGTCTAAACTGGAGCCAGTTACAATTCTCCTTGATCCAAATTGATGGTGAGGTTGCTTCCTATGTAAACGTCAGTGGTGATGAGTGTGCAGTCTTGTCCCGCAGCTTGTCCCAGGCCCCCCGCTCGGCCTGTGGCCTCGGGAGTAGCATGTCCTCCTTCAGAAGGGCAGCAGCGCCTCGAGTCCAGGTGGCCGAAAGTGCTGAGGACAGGAGGTGTGATCTCAAAAAACAGTTTCTCTGACTCTGCCGCAAATTCCAACTAAATACAATGTTGCTTGAACTTAGTGTTTATTAGACACGAACCACCGTGAAATAATTGAATGGTTCCCACAAAACACTCTTCAGTTTTAGTATTTCCTGTGCAACCAAAGATCTCTTTAACAGCTGGGGGTGACTCGGGACCGGCCTTCAGTCCCCCACCAAGCAAGTGCGCCCTCACGGTTGGGTGTGTCCTGACCGCGTACAGGTGAGGAGAGGCGAGGCCACGCGCCAGCTTGGCCTGGGGCTAAAGCAGCCCCACTTGGCGTCACATTGTAGGCGACTGGCGAGCTGAGAGCCGGCCTCGTGTGGCCTTCCACGCTCTGGCTGGGCCTCCATTTGTACATGTCAGGTGGCTCTAAAATTCATGGTTTGTGCCTCTCTCACTGAAGGAAGATGGACTTCGGCTCTGCGTGATGGTCGCACACTTTTTAAAGAGGAAAAGGGGATCTGTGCCCTGAGCTGGGGCAGCTCCTTCCCAGAACGAAGGTGATCGATCTGAGCCACCGTGGCTGCCCAAGGAGGAGTTGGGACAGGGGCTGAGAACAGACCCCAGGGGCCTTTCCAGTCCCTGGGCCTGCTCCGGTCTCCCTCTGGCTTCCGCTGAGTGACCAGCCCTGCCTTAGCGCTGACGGCAGACCAGCGCCCTCAGCGTGCTCTCCGCCATCCCCTCAGCCCACGCGTGGGTTGGCAGAAAGGGCCGGGCTGGAGCTGCCGCGCTTAGGCTGTGGGCTCTGCTGGCCTCTGCCTGGGCTGTGCCACTTCTGTGGCTTTGCTGGCGTGGTGTGCACTGGGCAGGAGGGCGGCGGCGGGAAACGGCTCTGGGTGCCTGTGCCCTCTCCTTGAGGAGTGTGGGCCAGAGTGCGGCTGGGCAGCGCCCGTGCATGGTGTCACAGGTGCCGTGGCCCTCGGCCCTCCTTGGCCTCCCCCAGGAGGGCCGCGTCTGCCCCTGCAGCGTGGTAGCTCACCGCGCGGTGCCCGTGGCCTCCTCGTGCCTGCTCTGTGCAGGACCAGGCCCAGCTGGCCCCTGGCTGACCGCCCTCCCCTGGCTTGTGTGCCTAGACGCCTGCACACGTCCCACTCCCGAGACCTGCCGATGTGGGGGCTGACCTGACGCCCTGAGTGGCCCTCTGCCCGCGTCGTCCCTTGGGAGGGTTTCCTGCTGAACTCACTGCACTCACAGACGTGGGAAGTGCTTCTGAATTGGTGTCGTCTCACAAGGTGCCACGGACGTGGAGCAGTAGCTCGCTTCAGAACAAATGCTCGTAGCCTGGCCGTCATACTTCTATCCCCCTTTCCAGCAATCCTTTGCCCGAAATACATCCTTTATTCACAGCATCCTCCTGTTCACACACAGCTTTCTACGTTGTGGCTGGGCAGGAAAGTCCCAGGACGGCAGTGCCCTTCTGAGTCGTGTGGCTAGAAGAGCCGGGACAGGTCCCTCAAAGGGGCGCATCAGCCAGTCAACACAGGCCTACTGCAAATGTGAGGAGCCATTAAATGACTGCTGTGGGTAAACATTCACTGTAAGCCAGTCGTCACATTATTTCCTAAATAAAACTTCTGGGCGCGGTGGTGCACACCTGTCATCCGGCGCTCAGGAAGCTGGTCAAGAGGATTGCTGTGAGCGCAAGGCCAGCCTGAACTACAGAGTAAAACCGTGTCTCAAAGAGCCCTTCCTGCGTCCAGTGATCTGTGTGTGTACAGAGGTGCATGGTACTGGGAACCGAACCAGGGACTTCACACTGAGCTACATTCTCCAGCTTTTTACTTTAAATCAAGATCTTGCCAAGTTACTAAGTTGCCCAAGTTGGACTCAGACTTTCGATTCTCCTGTCTCAGCCTCCCAGAGTGCCAGGAGTACAGGCCTGCACCACCAGGCCCGGCTGGATCTGGATTTTGTTCACCTATTTTCCCAAGTCAGGTCTTTGTGTTCAGGAAGGTGTGTATTGTAGAGTAGAAAACAGGTGTTGTTTGCAATCAGAATATTCTACTTTTTGCCTCAGAAGTCTGAGTTGAGAAGGGAAATTCCCTCCATCTGGAAGAAAGACAGGTAAGTGGGCTCTGAGAACAGAAGGGACACGAGCCTCGTTCCCTAGGAAGGCACCCAAGGGATGGAGTCCCGGCTTTACGACTACCTACTGGGCCAGGCTTGGATCCGGCGCGGCAAGCTGTGCGAAGCGAGCCCCGGAGCAGGTGGCTGGCAGAAGGTGTTAGGATGAAAACCACAAAGTCTCTGCCCTGGATCTCGTGCAGCCTGGGGTAGGACTGGGGCTGGGTTTCCCCGGAGCTGGCCAAGATGGGACTATGATTTCACTGGAGTCAGAATAAGGAATTTTGCCTCTTCCACACTCAGACATTCCCTTTACGGCTTGGAGCGACAGCATTGTCAGAGCTTCACTCACACCACACTTCGTCCTCCCGTGCAATTCTGCCTCCTAAGTGATCCAACCCTTTTCTGCTCCATGCCTTCCCAGCTGTGCTGTGCGACCTCAGCCCCTCACCTGGAGCACACGCTTCTCTGCGCCCGCCCAGGCCCAGGGCACTCTAGGATCCTGCTGTACTGCAGCTCTGCCGGGGGGCTCCCTCAACTTCGCCACCCCGGGAGACGGCCACATCCTGGCACCTGCTATGACTGCACCCGGTTCAGCAAAGGTCTGCCGTGTGCCTACAGCATGCCGGGCCCTGCTCTACTTGCCGAAGAGACCAGAAGGAGCTCTGCCTCCTCAGGGAGGCCCACAGGGCCGTGCCTTTCAAGGGGATGCCCTCGCACAGGAGGTGCAAGCCCCGAGGCCCTGGCGTGCTGGGCCGCGGGATCCTCCCCTAGCTTCAAGAATAAGCACAAATGCAGTTTCCCCCAGGGAAGCCTTCCTTTCCCACGTTTCCCAGAGGCGAAGGAAACTCTCCTACACACTCACTCACACCAGATACACGCCATGCTCCTGCCATCATTTGTAGACACTGCTCCAAAGTGTTCACTGGAGAAATTGGCATAAGCAGACATGGTAGTAAGCGCTTCTGCTGAAGCACTCTTACTGCATCCTCTTAGTGCAGGACATGTTACCTAGACGTATTCTTTGGAAAGAAAACGGCTTGGAAGTTAAGTTTCCATTTAGCTTTCTGGGTCAAGAAAATCAGGTCTTGCCTAAGCCATGTGTGTAGGCACCAAGAAGCCCCGGAAGGTCCACTCCAGAAGGGCACCTTTAGGGCGACCCTTTTTCTGTCCTGGCGAAGCAAACTCTTACCAGCTCATCGGCTAGTGGCAGCTGCGGCCACAAGAGAGCACCATCTCAACAGCTGGGAAGGCAGGCAGCCACCCAGCTCACTCTGCAGCTGAGTCCAGGATTGGACGCTGAATGGACCGCGTGTGACGTGCGGTGGGGAGGAGCTCGGTGGGCGTGGGTGGGTGGGTGGATGGATGGAAGGGTAGGTGGATGGACAGATGGGAGGGAGGGAGGGAAGGAGGAAGGACAGACACGTGGACAGACACATTGTCCCTGGAGGCACCTGGCAACTCACTGGGGAGACACATTGTGGCTCAGTACAAAGCCCTGGGTTCAATCCCCAGGAGCACCAAAAGAAAAATTTTAAATAAGAGCAAAAACATTTAAAAGAAAAACACTGGCTGAAACTGGATTTGGCAGTGACTTCTTAGAATGCCACCGAAGGGAAGGGCAATGAAAGTGAAAGATAACTGTACTACATCAGAATTTAAAACTTGAGCACATCAAAGAACATCGCCAGTAAAAAAGGCAACTTACAGAATAGGAAGAAATGTGCCAATAATGTACCTGACAAGTGTTTAAAATCTAGAATATATAAACTCCTACTATGCAACAATTTTTTTTAGAAGCAGCCTTCACTAAAAACTAAGAAAAAAATTTTTAAAAATGAAAAGGATTTGAGTAGATTCCTCCAAAGAAAAAATATATATATATAAATGGCCAAGAAGCACATACTATTTGGCCTTCAAGAAAAAAATGAAATTCTGACACATTCCAAAAACAAGGATGGACCTAGGGGAGGTGACAGGAAGTGTGCTACGCCCGTCACAGGCGATGGCTGTGGTCTGATCATGCACTTGAGGGGCCTATGGGAGGCATGGGGGGTGGGGGGCTGGGAGGGTGGCTCGGGTTTAACAGGGCACTTTTCAGTTCAGCAAAACCAAAGTGTCCTGGAGTTGGCTGATACAAAGTGAGTACGCGCAACACTGCTAACTACACAGCTGAAACCAGGTAAGAGGGCACGCGTGTGTATCTTACAAGCTTTTCTGTCGAGACCCCAGCGTGCTCCTCCCTGTCCCCTGTGCCTGTCCCCTACCATGCTGGCCACCCCTGCAGCAGGCTGGGCTGGGGCAGGTGCCGGGAAGGCTCCTCAAGGTCAGCAACAGCTCTCGCAGATGGAAGACCCCACAAGCGGAGGGGCCAGCGTTTCTTTTTTTCAAATTGATTGCAAGCTCGCCCAAGGCACTGGATGCTTAACCCTGCGTGCTACACGTCGTGCAGGCACAAATGGGAAACAGTATTCTCCTCATCACTAGGTCTCAATTAGCCACCTTGACCCACCCTCAACGGGAGCAGACCTCTGGCTCTGGATCAGTTTCTGTGCACTGCAGAAGGAATTCCAATACAAGTTTCCAGGAAAAAGTATTTATTTGACACCATTAACAAAAATATTTAGGCACATAATTTTCATGTTTATGTCACCTGATTTACATAACTCAACCCTCAGTACCTTTAAAAAACAATAACTTGGTAAATAGAATAAATCTATATTGAAAAAATATCGTGAGAGGCTAACATTTATAGACAAAAATCAAGTTGGTCATCAGCATGAGAAAGAAAATGTTCATGAACAAAATAATCTCTAAAAAACATTTTTGTGGGACAATAAATCTAACCAGTAGATTTCTTTTTAAAAAAGTATTTTCAGACTAAACAAAGCTTTACAAAACCAAGAACACTGTAGAATATTTCCTCATACAAGGACGTGGCATCCTAAAAGGGAGAGCTGGGAGGCAGGTCTAGAGGAGAGCACACTGGCAGCTGCAGAGAGCCCCGAGGCAGAGGTCCCGTGTGGTCAGGCGCCAATTCTAGACTGGAAGAAGTAGCACCCTGCACAAGAGCCCCCTTGGGAGGCGAGCTGAGGTTTTAATTGAATCACCATAATGAATTGTCTCTTCTTCTGAGAAATGTTTTTTTCCCTTTTTTGAAATTCACTGCCATAATATGAAAGTGATTTGTTCTTTTAAAAAACCAGGAAGAATCACCTGCATCCCAGTGGCCACAACTACATCCACAAGGACCTGAGAAGACAGAGCAAAGAGAACAGGCTGCCAGAGCCCCGGGTCAGGTTTTCAGGGGCTCTAGCACCCGGCCGCAAGCACCTCCCACCCACAAATTCGCCATCTGTCCAGTGGCTTTGCTGGGAGTCGGGGACAGTGGCCATCGACGTGCCTGGGGTGCTCCGGGCCTGGCCCACAGAGGCTCACACTGCTGATTTTGCTGCTCTCGAAGGTTTGCTGTTGGGAAGCCGGCAGGCTGCGGTGGGAAGGAGCGCGGCCGCTCACAGAATCCCACGGGCGGTCCCTTGGCCCAGAGTTGAGGCTGCTGGAGTCACAAGCATCCTCAGGCCTTCCTGACGAGAGACGATGGCAGACACCTGGCAAATGCTCATTTCCGAAGCCCGTCTGTAGGCTGGGCTCGATGACGGACTGATGCAGGAAGCCAGAGCCACACAATGCGACTGGAGTCAAGGACCCGGTGGCACCTGTGCCGCGGCCTCCTGGTTACTGACATGCCCGGCACGGAAACCCGCACTGGCTACAGAGGCCTCAGCTTCATCAGCGCACATCAGGAGTGTGGCTTTGACACTCTCACCAGAGCCAGCTGTCCCAGCAGGGACCAGGACTCGAGTGTCCGCTGCCTCTTTCCTCCTGTGCTTCAACAGCAAGAGCCTGGCGACCTCAGCAAAATGCAGCTACCCGGGGGCACGAGAGCACCAGGCCCGGGAAGGACCAAGGCACGCGTCCAGAACGACTGGCCAGTCCGCGGTCCCCTCAGCCCTGCGTGCCTTCCTGTTGCCCGCGACAGAGGCTGCAGGTCGGCCGGAGGGTCGCACTGCATGTGACAAGCTCTAACTGGACATGGTGTCCTCAGAGCCTCCTCAGGCTACCAGAAGGGCCAGCACACCAGAGTCCCCACCACCTGCAGAGCAGCAGATCAGCCAAGCCCACCAGCAGGGGGACAGGGACTGGGGACAGAGCGGGACCTGTGGCTCCACCTGCCGCGCCTTCTGCCTAACTGCTGGCTGGACAGCCCCTGCCACCTCGCTATGTCTGCTTCTGTCCCTGGGGCGGCGGGCTCAGTGGGGGCTCTGTGTCTTCTCTTGCTGGTAAAACAGGTAAGACCCCCAAAATACAAGATCTTGTTCTCCACTGCACTTTCCTCAGGCCGGGTGCTGCTTGGAAAAATAGAATGAGTTCAGGGTTGTGCTCAATATAATGTTGGAAGAGAGGGTGGAACTCTCCTGTCTCCTAATTGTTCAGCCGCCACCACGGCCTCTTGGGGGCCTCCCACCGTCCCCCAAGGCGCCGCCGGCAGGCTCATCAAGGGAGCCGGCTGTGTGTGCAGAGAACAGAAGTGTGTCCGTGCTCCTGAAGGTGCAAGGACATGGACACAGAGGAAGAGCAGACCTCAACGACACACAACTGCCCGGCCAGCTACCCCGCAGATGGTCAGGAATGCAGCAGCGCCCGAGCAAGGGGAGGGAGGCCTGGGGACAGAGGGGCCACCACGGGGAGGCCTGGCCCTCCACCCCTACTCACCGTCCCATGCGACAAAGCAGGGACAGCACATTTTCAAGAACGCACTTAGCTCCTCCTCGAGTCCCCAAGGAAGGGAACAACTAACACACTCCAAATCCCACATGGCTCCCAGAGCCACCGCCACTGAGCTCGGCAAATGCAGTGACACCGTGAAGACAAAGCAGGGAGGAGGAGGCACGTGGGCTCCCGTGGCACCTCTGACAGGAGGGAAGACCTACTCGCCGCAGCGACAGCGCAGCCGGCGGGCCTCGGCCAGGGCACAAGATGGGCACAGCTCTCGGGGACACAGGGCGGCAAATTGGGTAATAAAAACATCTTCGAAACCTGGTATTTCACTGTCAGAATAGAAGAAAAATAAATTAAAAGGCCCAGAACATTTCCCAGTCTGATATAAATTAATTCCAACAACATATTTAAAATAGAGTCAATTATAAGTTTCTCTCATAAAATTTCCAAAGGCAGCGATCAATCTTGGGATTGTACAAGCGCAAAGGAAGGGGAAGTTCTCCGTCCGCAGGCGTCTCCAGTCTGTGCGGGCGGAGCGTCCGGCAGGGCGGCCCGGTCACACGGCTCCTTTCCCCTTGACGTCCAGCTTGCTGCCGGCCTCCGACTGCTTGCTGAGCTGCTGCTCTTCGGTGAAGGTGATGTAGGAGTACACCAGGCTCCCGGCGATGCTGCGAACAGAGAGGCGTGAGGAAGAGGTCTAGGAAATCCCGGCGCGAGACTGGGGCGCGAGGCGAGCGTCCCCAGTGGGAAAGGGCATCATCGCTTCACATTCACTATGCTTCTGCCACGATGACGGAAGGTGAAAGAAGCAACGTGTGTCAAATGAGTACACCGGCGCAAGCATCACAGGCTGCCTCCCGTCTGGTTCAAATGAACGTGTGTGTGGCCGGCCAGCTGCGTCCCAGCAGAGAATCCGGGAGCACCACACACGGGCCTGGGGAGACCCGCGGGGAGGGCGGCACCCGGCCCGAGACAGGGCGAGGCAGAACCTGAAGTCTACATGAAACGACGTCCTGATTCGGCCGAGAGCGGTGGGGAACGAGGTGGGTTCATCGGAAACACAAGCCCACCTCACTTTTTCTCTCTCCTTCCAAACTGGAGCACAGCAAGTCTGAGGCCAGTCTAGCCTTATGACCCCGTTTACGAGTTTCTGTTTATTGTAACCTAAACATCTGCACGACTGCAGGAGAATGTTACACTCTCGGGTCTCCCTCTTCCCCTCGACACTCCTGCCCGGCCGGCACCCAGGCCCTGAGCCTCGCCCTCTTCACTCTTCTCCACAAGGAATCCCTCCGAGCACCTTTATTTACACAATTCCCCTTTTTTTACCTCACCCTGGTGCCTAGATTCATACAATCCACGTTGAGTCTGTAACTTCACGTCCTCCTAAACTTAGTAAGACGCGGATGAGAAAAGCTAAAATGATGACCAACACCTGGTACAAACACTTGCGTGTTACAATGATCAGAAGGATTCCATTCGTAAAATGTAACCACCTTTTCCCACTGTGTAAAAGCTCTGGTCAAACTGCAGAAAGGGGGTGGAGAGCTTCGCATGCGAGCGCCTCTCGATCGCGGGCTAATAAATCGGATTCAACTGGCTTTTTGTATTTGTGTGGCACCTTCCTCTCGCGACCAAGTCGGGTGAGATCGGGCCGGCCAGTGGGCCAGCTCAGACTTCTACTTCATGCCTGCTGCGGCACCCACCGGATCTGCTGACCCACACCGTCTCCTCCCGAGCCCACGGGCCTGGATACACGGCCAGCCTCTGGCAGGGGACAGGCATCCTGTGACTACACACGTGTGACAAATTCCGTCAACAGTGGCCCTCAGTCGGGGAACAGGAGTTGTAAAGCCCAGGCCGTGCCCACCTCCTCCTTGGCCGGCACATACTACAGTTCGCTGCAGTGACACGGGCCCTCCCGCCGCTCCCCTCGGAGCTTAGCAGGCCCTCCACTGGGACAGGTAACTTCAGCCTTTAGGTTACCTATTACAGAGCAAAACTGGGTGCATATAACCACTGTCACACTCTTAATTAGTATGACAATAAACCACTTACAAGGTTAACTGGCAACCAGTAGCCACCAAACATCAAAACTAAGATGTAAGAGCGAGCACTGCTAAGCAGCAAGAAGGCCGTGGGATCCGGGCAGCCTGGTTCCCCATCCAGCTCCTCATCCTCAGGCTGCTTGCCTGGGTCACCCCAATACCAGGAGGAGCCCCAGGTGCCCTCAGACTGCCTCCTATGTAAAGTAAGTGCTGCTCTTTGTATATACCCTAAAAATAGAGGTGCTTTCATCACCGGAGTCTGGCTCGGAGACAGGCCAGGAGTAAAGGGATCCTGCAGCCCTTGACAGGGGTGTCGTCTGCCGCTAGCACTGAGCGGCTGTCTAGAGATCAGAGTCCTGGTGCAGCCCCTCGTACACACAGGGACTTGTTAACAAGACTGCACTGCACAGCAGGTGGGGTGGGAGGTAGGCCTGGATGTTATTTGTATCGCCTTACGGAAGAGGGTCTTTTCTTACCCATCCAGGGACGCTCCTTTCTTTTCCATCATTTTCTCCCTTGTATTCTTTTTTTAATTTCCCAGCTCTTAAAAACCCTAAATATACATGGTAGACTCCCCTTAGAACTGAAAAGAAGCATTTTTTGTGTTTTCCGTGCCAGGGGAACTTCCTTCGAGCTCTCCTGCCTGTAGGGATGGGGTCCCCACAGGTAGGGAAAAAGGGTAAAGGCCTCATTGGACATTATTAAAAATTAACAGACAATTTTGACCTCTACAGCCAGACTCTGAAAGGCAAAGACAGCTATAATCCAATAGTCAGAAACATAAAAGCAGCTAGATTCCAACAGTTAAAGGCAAAGAAACTAGTTTGGGAAAGGTCCCAGGTAGTGTGATTAACATAAAAATCACAAATTCCCCCTTTATTTGATCCTTACATCTATATAACTTGGCCCTAAGGCACCCACCCATAATCTTGCTCTCTACCAAAGGACAAACAAAGGCCACATGGCTAAGAGAAATCCAAGACAAAGGTGACAGACAAGCCTGGGAGCCAATCAGCTTCCAAGGGCCAACACGAGGAAACACTCAATAAAAGGGACACAGAGAAGGGCCCACGAGTATTTTGCTTTCCAGTGCTCCCTACTCCTCAAGTAGCCATCTACTGCCTCTCTTTTCCCCCTTTTCCACCATTTGAATAAACTGTCTTCTCTTAGTCTAAACTCGGTTTAATTCTTACCACAGCTGGCTTTATGATCACCGGGAGCTGCACTGTCCAGCAGGGCAGCAGCTCACAGTCTACCTCCGGACTCACATGTGCAGCACCCAAGACCCACTGACCATAAACCACACTTCCCGCAGGATGTCACCCTGGCGGAAGCACAGCAGGTGAGTGGCTGAACAGGACAGCAATTCTGGGTTACACCCCACACATCAGAGATGAGAAGCTGAGGTCACAAAGTGCACAACGAGTAGCTGGTGACAGCAGAACATGGAAGCTTTTCTGTACTTCAGTTCAGCTAGCTTGTGTCATGAACTGTGACACAGCATGGAGCTGCCAGCCTCCCCGCAGCCTCTGCAAGCGCACAAGCTATTCCAGGGAGAAGGCAGTTACGAAAGTCTATAAATAGCCTGGCAGGTGCCACGTCAGCAGCAACCAAGTCCTGTTCTTTCCCAGCGACAGCCACCCAGCAAAGCTCACATCCTTACTTCAGCAGGGTCCATGTGGACAAACTACTCAGGAGAAGGTGCCGGGCACCAGGACACCACACACACACCTGAAGAAGCAGGCAAAGGAGTTTAGAATGAGTGAGCCATGGATTTGGGTGCTGGGCAGAGCTCTCCAGACCAAAGTCCTGGGAACCAACTCGACAGGGAGACTCTGAGGGGCACCAAGTCCCCTCCCAGAGACTACAGACCCAGGCCTGGCCACAAAGACTATTGTAAAAGGGCTTTTGTTACATGAAAGGTACCCATCTTAGAGTATATCATTGTTACGATAACATACTACAGAAGGATATGAAAATAAAGCAATTCATTCATCCATTTCCCATTTCCCAACACACTGGGGTTAAGAAGGAAGATTCAGAAGGAAAACCATGGACCAACCCCTCAGCAACTGGAAGCAGGGGGCAAGTTTCCTAGTGTCCCCATGAAATGGATAAGTAACACAAATACTTATCCTACAGGTGCCGCAGAGACTAAGGACAGAGTACTTAAGGCACTGCCTTGCAAAATAAGCAGAAAAAGTAATGGACAGAACATGGATACTATTATAACTTCTGCATGTTCGTTATGGGTCCAACACCTACAAACGAGGGACACAACCAAGGCAAGTGATTTCCTTCTGCCTTCGAACAGCCAAGAATCTAAAGTGGCAGTGGATCCACATGTGATTTGCTGGGCTACCTCCTACCTGTGAAGTCATTTTAAGAGCTGGGAAAGTGGACTCTGGAGCCCAGCCCATCTGGATCGCCATCCTCAAGTCATGACTTAGCTGCTATGTGACACCAGCACACTCCCTCACACACTGCCTCCAGAGCACAAGGCTAGCACAGAGGAGCCAGCCCAATATGCTTCTCCAGGGTGCACCCACCTGATCTCTCTGGACTTCAGCCTCCTCACTTAGAAAACAATTATTATAAAAAAAGAAAAAACTGCTTCTACAGAGACTGTATTTCCAACAAAAGGTGCTGGCACAAATGGGTATCACTATTAGAACAGACACATACTAAGAACAAGCCTAATCCAGACTTCATACCACAGCGAGCAGTAAGTCACTGCGGGCCACACACACCCACAAAACCCGAGACCAAAGACACCCAGAGGAAAACAGAAGATCTCGGTAACACCAAGTTAGACAGAGTGTTCTCAGATCCAGCACCAAGAGCACAGCTCACTAGAGAAAAACTGGTAGACTGGATGCTGCCAAAATTTAAAAATTCTGTTCATCAAAAGAGACTGTGGATGGGAATACAAGCATCCAACTGGGAAACATATTTACAAATCAGATATCTGATAATGGACTCATATCCAGGATACACATAAACTCTAAAAATTTAATAAGAACCCAATTTTTAATAATGGGGAAAACTCAGGAATAGTCATTGCTCCAGGAAATACAGGTGGCAAATAAGAACACAAAAAGATGCTCAACATCATTCATGATGGAAATAACTCAGGTCACTATGAGATCTCATCAGAGACCTATTGGAATGGTTAAAATTAAAGTAAAATAAAGCAAACGCTGACAATCCAAATGGTCAAGTTGTGGACAGCTGGACTCACACCACTGCAGGCGGCCACGCAACACGGCGCTGCTGCTCCAGAGTACAGTGTGGCAGTTCCTCACAAAGGGACTCGCGCTTCCCACATCACCAGGAACTCCGCTCCCACACGTGAGCCCCAGAGAAATGAACCTCAGGCTCACACATGAACTTTGAAACAAATGTTTACAGCAGCTCTAAAAGCCAGAAATGGCCTGGCTGCCTTTCAAACGGCGAACATGCCAACTCTGATGGACCCATCTGACAGAAGAGTGCTCGGCAATGAAAATGTATGAATCTGTGATACCTACAAAACACGGCCCGACACTCAGCCCGGCACGCTAGTGAAAAAAGCCGGACTCGGGGTGACCCACAACACACACCCTCCACGTGAGGCTCCACCATCTCTGCAGGCGAATGTCCATCGGCCCAGGGGGAGGGAGGCTGACTAAGAAGGGCAGGAGGAGCACACGGAGGCTCTGCAGCTGATTGTGCTGGTCGTGTAAGTACAGGACTGCACATGGACACAGCACTGTCCGCTAAAAGGTAAATTTTACAAACTGAACCACGTAATAATTTTTTTAAGGCAGAAAAAGAACCAGAAAAAAGATGAGTTCTGGAATTTACAAGAATTCCAGCTGGGCAGCTGCGGGAGTGACGACATCACGACCCAGAAGGGCAGGGAGCTTGGAGGGTTGTCCAGGCCAGCCGGCGGGCTGCGGGGACCCAGGACACGCGGCTCCGCTGCTGCACTGGTGTAGGCGAGCGCCCAGGATTGAGGAATGGACACTGGAAGAGGAACTAGGGGAGCAGACACAGCTCTCAACAGAGCCCTGATAAAAAAAAAGATTACGTTTTTGAAAACCCAAACTCCTTAATCACAGAGTCCATACTGGATGGGGCCTGAAAAGCTAGTGCAAGCCTCCTGCTTCCTGCATTTGAGTCACCCCAGACAGAGACTTTCAAACCTTTCTTAAACAGCAAAGAAACCTGGCAGGGAGCTGGGAAGCAGGCGGGTCCCACTTGGCTAATCACGAATCCTTTTCCACACATGGTGCTACCATATTTCCCCAAGGTGAGGCCTAACTGGAAAATGAGCCCTCGCATGATTTTTCAGGGTGCTCGGAATGTAAGTCCCACCCCCAAAATAAGCCCCAGTTAAGATCAGCAGTCAGGTGGGTGCATTTAGTACATCTGCTGCAACACACAATGGAGGCACTAAATTATAAAACAGTAAGATTAATACATAAACAATAATAGTAATACTTAAATGATTCCTAAATTATAATTATTTGTAACTACCCAAGCAGATGGATTTGGAAGAGAGGCAAACATCTGTGTAAACAGAACTCAAGACTTACTGCCGAAAGACCAATCGGATACAGACACGGCGCACAGATGACGTGCATACATGATAGCGAGTGGACGTGCTTGTGTC